>ML660770.1:1355402-1440903 GCA_007570785.1 Antilocapra americana | reverse complement strand
AGATAAAGAAATCAAAGGAATCCAGATTGGAAAAGAAGAAGTAAAACTCTCTCTGTTTGCAGATGACATGATCCTCTATATTGAAAACCCTAAAGACTCTACGAGAAAATTACTAGAGCTAATCAGTGAATATAGCAAAGTTTCAGGATACAAAATCAACACACAGAAATCCCTGGCATTTCTATACACTAACAATGAAAAAACAGAAAAATAAATTATGGAAACAATTCCATTCACCATCGAATCAAAAAGAATGAAATACTTAGGAGTATTTCTACCTAAAGAAACAAAAGACTTGAATATAGAAAACTATAAAACACTGATGAAAGAAATCAAAGAGGACACAAACAGATGGAGAAATGTGCTGTGTTCGTGGATTGGAAGAATCAATATAGTGAAAATGAGTATACTACCCAAAGCAATCTATAGATTGAATGCAATTCCTATCAAGCTACCAGAGGTCTTTTTCAGAGAATTAGAACAAATAATTTCACAATTTGTATGGAAATACAAAAAACCTCGTATAGCCAAAGCAATCTTGAGAAAGAAGAATGGAACTGGAGGAATCAACCTACCTGACTTTAAGCTATGCTACAAATCCACACTCATTAAGACAGTATGGTACTGGCACAAAGACAGAAATATAGATCAATGGAACAAAATAGATAGCCCAGAGATAAATCCACGCATCTATGGACACCTTATCTTTGACAAAGGAGGCAAGAATATACAATGGAGAAAAGACAACCTCTTTAACAAGTGGTGCTGGGAAAACTGGATAGCCACTTGTAAAAGAATGAAACTAGAACACTTTCTAACACCATACACAAAGATAAATTCAAAATGGATCAAAGATCTAAGCATAAGACCAGAAACTATAAAACTCCTAGAGGATAACATTGGGAAAACACTCTCTGACATCAACCAAAGCAGGATCCTACATGACCCACCTCCCAGAATATTGGAAATAAAAGCACGAATAAACAAATGGGACCTAATTAAAATTAAAAGCTTCTGCACTGCAAAGGAAACTATAAGCAAGGTGAAAAAACAGCCTTCAGAATGGGAGAAAATAATAGCCAATGAAGCAACGGACAAACAATTAATCTCAAAAATATACAAGCAACTCCTGCAGCTCCATTCTAGGAAAATAAACAACCCAATCAAATAGTGGGCCAAAGAATTGAACAGACGTTTCTCCAAAGAAGACATAAAAATGGCTAACAAACACATGAAAAGATGCTCAACATCACTCATTATCAGAGAAATGCAAATCAAAACCACAATGAGATATAACTTTACACCACTAAGAATGGCTGCAATCCAAAAATCCACAAGTAATAAATGCTGGAGAGGATGTGGAGAAAAGGGAACTCTCTTACACTGTTGGTGGGATTCCAAACTAGTACAGCCTCTATGGAAAACAGTGTGGAGGTTCCTTAAGAAACTGCAAATAGTCCTGCCATATGACCCAGCAATCCCACTGTTGGGCATATATACCAAGCAAACCAGAGTTGAAAGAGCCACGTGTACCCCAATGTTCATCGCTGCATTGTTTACAATAGCCAGGACATGGAACCAACCTAGATGCCCATCAACTGATGAATGAATAAGAAAGCTGTGGTACATATACACAATGGAATATTACTCAGCATTAAGGAAAAATTCATTTGAATCAGTTCTACTCAGATGGACGAAACTGGAGCCCATTATCCAGAGTGAAGTAAGCCAGAAGCAAAAACAACAATACAGTATATTAACGCTTATATATGGAATTTAGAAAGATGGTATAGAGAACCCAGCATGCGAGACAGCAAAAGGAACGCAGATGTATAGAATAGACTCAGGGCCTCTATGGATGAGGGAAAGGGTGGGATGATATGGGAGAATGGCATTGAAACATATTAATTATCATATGTCTAAGCAATAGCCGGCCCAGAATTGATGCTTGGGACTGGTGCAATGAGATTTCCCGGGGTGGGGGGGAGGGGGGAGGGGGGTTCTGGAGGGGGAGCATATGTGAACCCATGGTGATATCATGTCATTGATTGGCAAAACTAATAAAAAAAAATGTTTAATAAAAAAAAAGGAAAAACAAACAAAAAAAAAGAGTCGGATATGACTGACTCAATTTAGCATGCATTACAAAAATAATAACTAGAACATTCTCTTTGTTAAATTTACTTACAATTCAATCAATTAAAAAACAAACATCCTACTGTATGCATGATCTAGAGCAAAACAATGTCCCTGATCCTTACTAGTTCACATCCAAGAAGTGGAATCGACTATGCAGATCACTGGGAATTCAAAGGCTATCTTATTGAGATAACTAAAATGAAAGCTGATCAAGCAAAGAAGATAGAGGAGGGCACTCCATCAGAGAGGAACTGTGAGCGGAAGTGCAGAGTTAGATGAGCGAAATGTGTCACCCAAGGCAGGGATGCTCTACACTACGTTTGGGGCTGAGACTGAATTGTCAGGATGAATGAATCCACAAAACCAAAGACTAACATGGGATATGGAAGCAGCTCCACAAGGGACTTGAATGTCATGCTAAGGTGTTCAAAATGTATTCTGTAAGTAATGGTGAGTGTGATCAGATTCACCTTTCAAAACTACACCCACACACATATATACACACTCTTTAAATTTTTTTTAAAGTGAACTATAGTTGATTTACAATATTAGGTGTACAGTAAAGTGTTTCAGGTTATATATATATAAATATATATATATAATATTATCATATGTTACATATAATGTATCATTATATATTACTTATTATTATATATTATAATATACACTATAATATATAATGTATTCTGAATATATTGAAAATATATAATATATATTCTTTTTAAGATTTTTTTCCCTTTTAGATTATTATTATTATTTCAAAATGCTGAGTATATTTACTGACTATATTTCCCTGTTCTATACAGTAGATCCTTGATGGTTATCTATTTTATATATAGTAATGTATATATGCTAATCCCATACTCTTAATTTATCCCTCCCCTTCCTCCTTGATAAATGTGTTTTCTACATTTATGGGTATATTTTTGCTTTGTATATTAGTTATTTTGTATAATTTTTCCCTTTAGATTTTACATACAAGTGATATAATATGACATTTGTCTTTCTCTCTGCAAATGACATTATTTTATCATTTTATTACTCATGACTGAGTAATATTCCATTGTGAAGAAGAGTATTGATCAGATGCATATTTTAAAACTACACACACACACACACACACTTTCTATATATATTCATATATACACAAGTATACATTTTAATTTATACATATATATGTGTAAATAAATTAAAAGAGATTCTCATAGTTAAAAATAGACACTTGTATTTAAAACACAAAATGTCACCATTATCATTTCAATACAGAAATACATAAGAAGTATAAAAAGACAAAAGTTTAAAATAACCAAAAATCTCAATACTGATATAGCATTGTTAGCATTTCAGAAAATATCTACAAATATTTCTTCACAGGTATTTATTAATTGAAAAAATATCTCTTGATCACCTAATACATCTCAGGCAATGAAGAATGAGAGATTTTATGGTCCTTGTTTTCATTTTGTTTCAAGTATAGACAAAGGTAGAAAATAAAGTCAACCCTACACAGACTCATTGGAAAAGACCCTGATGCTGGGAAAGATTGAAGGCAAAAGGAGAAGGGGAAGGCAGTGGATTAGATGGTTAGATAGCATCACTGACTCAGCCGACATGAGTTTGAGCAAACTCCAGGAGATAGTAGAGGACAGGGAAGCCTAGTATCCTGCAGTCCAGGGGGATGCAAAGAGTTGGACACCACTTAGCGATTGAAAAACAACAACACAGATACAATTCCAAGTTGTAACAAGAGCTATGGAGGACAGCAAAAAGTATGCCCTGACGCAGACTGGAGTGGTTTACATGGAGATTAAAAAATGATATTTCAACTGAGACAGAAAGAATGCCATGAGCTAGGTAAGAGCAGCTCAGACAGAAGAATGAACAGATAAAGCGTACTGGATGAGAAAGAACTTGGGGTGTCCAGAGATCCCAGTGTGGCTGAGCAATATTACTTAAGATTGCAGAGACAAGAGTGAAGACAGATTTGACCAGAGCAGACTGGAAGTGGATTGCAGGACATTAGAAAGAGTTTGCATGGATTCCTAGTGAAAAGAAGCTAAATTGATTTTAAATAGAGGTGGCTACTTTGAAACATGTGACTGTATGTTATGATCTGAATGTTTGTGTCCCCTGCAACATTCGTATGTTGAAGGCTAACCCCCAAGGTGATGGTGTTAAGAGATGGAGTTGTTGAGAGGGAAAGATGTCATCTAACAAACAGGTCCTCAACAGACACCAAAATTGCTAGCACCATAATCTTGGACTTTCTAGCATCCAGAACCATGAGAAATAAATGTTTGCCGCTTACAAGCCACTTAATTTATGCTATTCTATTACAGCCGCCCAAACAGACTAAGACAGTATATAAATACAAAAATAACTTTAAAGAAATAGGATTATAATAAATATGCTACTTTATTGCTACATAAAATTTCTGAATGCTTTTATATGTGAAAAAATAGAGCTCTACATTATTATTTAAATGGCTAGAGAGTATTCTGTTATATGCATGTACTATCATTAATTTAACCAATTTCTTATGGATGGACATTTATTTTTTGCTATTATAACAGTTTCTGTGTTAATATCCACTGACCTCATGTTATTATGCACTTTCTTGAATAGATGTAGAGAAAAGTTAACTGAAAAGGAAGTCTGTGTTAAAGGGATACACACTATAAATTTTGTATTATATTGCTACATTCTTCACAAAATGTTATACCAATATTTATCTTCTATAGCATAGAATGAGAGTACCCCTTTCCCTTTACCCCCATAATTACTAATGTTGCTATTTTTAACCTTTGCCAGTATTATAGGATAAAAGTATATATCATTTCATTTCTATGACAGTATATCATTTCTTTTCTGTTTTCTCTGGGTTTGAATGTCTTGTTGTATGGGTCCTTTTTGGGATTAGGTATTTGTGTTTTTTGTTCCTTTTTCCATTGATGTAGTTGTGTTTTTTTTCTTATTTCTCTGTCAAACATCTTAGCATAAAGATAATAAAGCTATTTATTAAATTTCAGATTTCAATTTTTGTTTTTATGTGGTTAAACTCATCAGTCTTTTCTTTATTTTTTCTATTTTTGACAGAGGTTGGAAATAATACTGTTGTGAAAATGATACAGTTGCATTTTTGGAAAACTTAACAAGATCTATTAACTCATTGATGTATATAATAGGTAAGTTTAACAGCTATTTAAAAATGCAAAAATCAATAGCTTTCTTGTAATAAAAATCAAAGGAAAATAAAACAAAAAAATCCCAGTCACAATGGCAGTAGCATTAAACAAATATAAGTAACCTTAATAAAAGATATAGCTTTTTAAATAATAAACCTGAAAGAATCAACTTAGACTAACATGAAAAATAAACAAATAAACTTACCTAGTCTGAGGTGAGGGAAGATTCATAATGTGAAGATGGCAATTTCCCCAACCTCAATCTATAAATCTAGTGCACTTCTAATTAAAGATCCAATGATTTTTTAAATTCATTCAATTATTCTAAGGTTCATCTTGAAAAATACATATGCAACAATGAGAAAGACAACTCTGAAATGGAGAAGTAATGCAAAGACAGCTTTAATGTTATAAATTAAAATGTATTTTAAATCTCAATTCCAATTAAAACAGAAATCACTACAGAAACTGGCAAAATGATGAATGAAAGAAATACAAATTAGAGCCAAATATGGGTAGGAAGCTAGTCTATGGCCAAGACAGTATTGAAATTAGTGGAAAAACATGGATTATTCAATAAATTGAATTAGGAGGATTGTCAAGCCATTAAAAAAAAAAAAAAGTTGAGATCTCTTGTTCACTTTTTTACACCAAAATGAGTTCCAAATGAACAAAGATTTAAATGTGAAAACAGGCAAAACAATAATTCCATATGGATGCTTAAGTAAAACAAGGTCACTGTCATGGTTTAAATATCAAATGAGTGTTTGAAATAGGCATAGCAGTAGGGATGTGAAAGGAAAGAAAGGCCAGGCTGGTGGGGGAAGGGGGAGGCAATTAAGAGGTGGTGATATTGACAAGGTTGGTGATTGATTGGATGCAAAACAGTGTGAAAGGAGGCAAGATGTAGTTAAAAAAAAAAAAAAAAGACTGATTTTTACTCTTGGAATAAACTGAAGGCACACTGAGGTCGTTATGGCCTGCCGGTAAATCCCCCTGCCTTTTCCAAAGCCTGATCCAGACTCTAGTTCCTTGACAAGATGTTCACAAAGCACCCCAATTTGAAATAAACTTTTTCTCAATTACAAATCCATAGCTCCTTGTTTTGACTTACTTTCACTAGAGCCAAATGAATCACCTACTTAAATTCTAGATCACTGAGACATTTCCAATTAAGACTTACTTGAAAATCTGGGTTTGTGACAATGGGCTCATATCTAATATGTAGTGTCAATCGGCATCTCTGGCCCTCCACTGATTTCTGTTTATAACTCTTCACCTTGGTGGGTTGAATTAGAAAGGTAGCACCACCTGGTTCTTTGGATCTCAGTCCCTTAGGAGTACCGCTGTCCCCATGAAGCTGATGACCTTACAAGAGCTGGATTTCTAGAAGCTCACTGTCTACTTAGAGGTGCTCTTATAGGTTGAATTATGTTAGTTAAAAAAAAAAAAAACCATTGGACCTTTAATTGGATGTGAATTGAATTTGTAAATTGAGGATGGGCAAATTTTCATCCCAAGTTGAAGTCTTAACCTCCATTAATTTAGAATGTGACCTAGTATGGAGTGTCTTTACAGAGTAATCAGGTTAATGAAATCTTCAGCCTGGGCCCTAATGTGATATGATTGGTGTCCTTATTAAAAGAGGATTTGGACATAGACACACAAACACAGGGTAAATGTTGTGTGAAGATGAAAGCAGAGATGAGGGTGATGCTTCTACAAAGGGACACTAAAGATCAGTAGAAAAGCAACAAAAACTAAGATGTAGGCACAGAAAAAATTCTCTCTTAAAGCCAAGAGAAGGAATCAAATTTGCCAGCATTTTGATTTGAGACGTCTAAGCTCCTGAAATCTGAGATAATGAACTTCTGTTGTTAAGCCACTCAGTTTACGCTATTTTGTTACGGCAGCCCTAACAAGCAAATATAGGTGCTTACATATTTTTCCTTCTTCCTACGTTTTTTAAAGGCTAAGTGAAGTCAAAGGAAGGATATCCTACTCAAAATTATCACCATTTTGCTACTAATCAAACTTCACAAACACCAATTATGTGGTAGAAGTAGATAAAATTAATCATGGGATGATTTTCTGAAAATTCTAGTTTTATTGGTCATAATTCTTGTATACAAATGCTAGAATCCCTTCACTATTTGAATAGAAAATATCTTTATCAAAGGATACTCTAGTGGCTCAATCAATAAAGAATCTGCCTGCAATACAGGAGACCACCCGTTATGCAGGAAATTCCATTTGATCCCTGAATTAAGACAATTTCCTGGAGAAGGAAATGGCACTCCACTCCAGTATTCTTGCCTGGGAAATCACCTGGACAGAGGAGTCTGGTGGACTACAGTCCATGGGGTTGCAAGACTCAGACATGACTTAGTGACTAAACCACCACCAGATAATACCAAGTATCCAAAGACAGTGGGAAAGTGTATCTTTGATGCTGGACAGCCAGTATATAATCACATAAGGGCTTCTCTAGGGAAACCCTTACTTGGTACCTGTGAGTGAGTGGATGCCAGAAGTCCCAAAGTCCCCTTGCCTGAAGAAACAACTGACTCTATGTCCAGACCTGTTATGTCCTCACAGAATTCATTTCCAAACCCCAATCCAATCTAAAGGAACCAGGTCACACATTCGAACCCTAGCTGCAGAGTCAGGATGGAGATTTTCTGTCTTTCTCCATAAGATAGCCAGACTTATAAAGTTGGAAATCACCAAAATAAATGGAAAGTGCTCCGAGAGAACCACCAACAGTTCTAGCTACAACTCCATCATCAACCTGCAGTAGCGTGTGACCAAGACTCTACTTTGGGTCCCTGTGTTGTCACTAGAAAAATAGATAACTGGAAAACATGATGTGAAATAGATCAGCATTTTTGTTGGTGTGTTTATGAAAAAACCTATTGGAAGAATAAGATACCATAGATAGGATCCTGGAATAGAAAAGGATATCAAGTAAAAACTAAGGGAACTTGAATACCAATTCACTGGTTTTGACAAATGTCCTGTGCTCATGTCGGCTGTTAATAACAGGAGAAATTGAGTGGGGAGTGTAGAGTAATGCTCTATATCTTTGTGATTTTTTTAATAAACCTGAAGTAAAATTATAAAATAAAAACTACTAATTAAAATTGATTAAAGTCATTCTTTTCTCTGAGAAAGGAAATAGAAGATCGTGATAATTTATTTGAGAAAGGAAATGAGTCTCCATAGTGTTCTCCTCCACTGACAGGACCTAGAAAGGAAGGGGAAAGGAAAGACTGTCATGTCAGAGAACCAGCCAACCCTTCTAGGCCACTGAAGATATGATGTAGGACACAGTAGCAGGGGCAAAGCTGGAGGACATGGTGTTAAGTGAAATAAGCCAGCCACAGAAAGGCAAGTTCTGCACTATTTCACTTATACAAAGTATCCAAACTAGTCAAATTCATAAACTCAAAGAATGGAATGGCAGTCATCAGGAGTTAGGGGAGGGGATGGGTGTGCACTTGTGCTAAGTTGCTTGAGTCTATGTCTGACTCTTTATGATCCTATGAACCATAGCCCTCCAAGCTCCTCTGTCTATGGAATTTTCAATTTTCCAGGCAACAATATTAGAATAGGTTGCCATGCCCTCCTCCAGGGGATCTTCCCGACTCAGGGATCAAGCCCACGTCTCTTACATCTTCTGCATTGGCAGGAGGGTTCTTTACCAGTAGCACCCCCTGGAAAGTCTTGGGAGGAGGGGTAAATGGGGAATTACTAATCAACAGGCAGAAAGTTTCAGTGAAGTGAGATCTAGAGATCTGCTGTACAGCTTGTTACCTATGGTCAACCATAATGTGTTTCACCCTTTAAAGATGGTACATCTCATGATGTGTTGTTACACACACAAAAAAAATAAAATAAAAAAAAATATTCAAAAAGGTGAGACACAGATTGCGGGATGCTTGGATTTAACAAAGCACAGGAGTGAGTTACTGGACATACAATGGTCAATGCAGAACAAAATTTTTCTGAATAATAAATCTAGAGAATCTCAGTGGGACAGCCTTCAGGGACAGATGGGTCTTAACCACATGGCATGGATGAAAGAATTTTGCAAATATGGACTGTTTTATAATAAATTGAAAGCCTTTTTTGTGCCAAGCTCACTGAAGAACACAGTGTTACAATGCTGAGTATGATTTTTATTTTTTCAATTCAAAGCAAAGGGGATGATTTCCCTAGCTAGTAAATTTCAGAGCAGAATAAAGAGTTTTAAGTGGTTATTCAAAGGAGTAGAGCACACGTCCAGTAGAACAAGAATAGAAATGCATAAGAAACTGCAAAAGTAAACAGCCTGTAGGACACTTGGGGTGAGCACTGGAAGTCACCCCAAATGACTTCTGAATATTTCCCCTGAAATTTCTAAGTTGAAACTTGAAAGCACAGTGCCATTACGGGTCTAAGCTCATTCTGCTTATAATATAGCAGGCCAATAATTTGGAGATGTGTTAAGGCAAAGAATACGAATTTTGGAGAGTCAGCTGATTGAGAAGATGGCAGACTAATGTCTCAAAATAACCATCTTATTGAGGTCTGGATGCCAGATTCTTTTATAGATCAGAGATGGGGGGGGCAGTGAAGAAGCAAAATAAAAAGGCCATTAATTCTACAAATATCTCCTAGAATGACAAATCTCAGGCAGGAGATGTGTTAATTTTTTTCCTTCCTGCCATCTTCAGATGGACAGGGTTCTGAACAAAGACACTTTAGTTTAACAGTCATGCAGAGGGGCAGGGTCTCTGACTCAGGCCATTCTGTATGATAATAATAACAAAAGCAACAAAAAGCAAGTTAGAGACACAGTTCCAATATGGAGTCAGAGTTGACTTCTCCCTGCAACAATATGATAATATTGGGGGAGGGGGGATGAGGAGATGCATGGACTAAGATAGAAATCCCACACATTGTAAGACTTCCATATGGATTTTATTTACACTTTAAGGAAAGAGTGGCCTTAGCTGACAACTGTATTATGGAAAAAAAAAAACAAATTGATATCTTGTCACTAAAACTGACCCACAGCTTCACATCCAGGCAGGCAGGGAAGATTTAAATTTGGCTCAGGGAGGTAGTTGCCTCATCTCTTGACCCCAAGAAGGGATGTGTATCATTTGCAGCCTTTAAAGTGATCATCGCTACAAATGATTTTCTGAAACTCGTTCTTGGTAACCAGAGAACATATCTTCTAATACTTGGGCTTTTGATTGCCTTGGTTTTCAGACCTGAGGACTCCAGGAGAGTGCTGAAAATGGTTTACTGAAAAAAGCTCTCATTTATTTTATCTTAGGTATCCCAGGTAGCTCAGTGGCAAAGAATCCGCCTTTTGATGCAGGAGACACCAGAGATATGAGTTTGATCCTTGGGTTGGGAAGATCCCCTGGAGGAGGAAATGGCAACCCACTCTAGTATTCTTGCCTAGAGAATCTCATAGACAGTGGAGCCTGGCAGGCTACAGATCATGGGGTAGCAGAGTTGGACACGACTGAAGACTCATGCACACTTTGTTTTAAATGTGTGTGCGTGTGTGTGTGTTCTGTCACTCAATTGTGTCTAACTTTGTAGCCTGCAAGGTTTCTCTGTCCATGGAATTTTCCAGGCAAGAATACTGCAGCAGATTGCCATTTCCTACTCCGAGGATCTTCCTGATTCCGAGATCGAACTTGAGTCTCTTGTGCCTCCTGCATTGGCAGGCAGATTCTTTACCTCTGAGCCACCTGAGAAGACCCTTATTTTAAATGTATTAATCTCTAAATCATTTCTGTAACAAGACCATCTTTCTAATGATAGAAACGACTGGACTGCTCAATAGCTACCAATAAACCCAAGATGACTTTCTTGATGTGAACACATTCATAAGAGAAATGCACATAAGACATGACCTCAACATGGTGAACAGAGTCTGTCCCCCAGCTTTAAATAAATTCCAAGGCCAAGCATAGGGTCTAATGGTAGCAATGAATGAAAAGTGCTCTTTCACCTATTATCTACTTGAATTCTGAAAACATTCTGGTAAGGTAAACATTTCTGGGGCAATTTCCTCCCCCCTCTATTTTACAAACAGGAAACTGAAGTTCACAATTCACTGAACTATTCAGGAGGACAGAAAATGAATAACAGCAATTTATAAAGAGAAGAATTCTGGATGTTGTTAATACCATTTTCTAAGCTGACATATAATTGACATTTACTTGAAAGAATTTATGTACAGATGTTTATATTGACCCCTTTTAAAAATTTTGTCATTAAAATGACTTAAGTCAAGTTTAGACTCAGGGCTAACATTTTTTAGTGTCTTTCAGGAAAATGTAGTTCCTATTAAGCTTAGATAAGATTTGGAAGCATTCTACAAAAGAAGAAAAATCAAAAGATCTGGACTAGAAAGACAACTGTGCTTATGAGTCCGTTTAAATTGAAATGTTAAAATATTATTGGAGAAACACTTCATATGAATTAACTTGTGTTTTTTTCTTCTCAAGCAAGATGATATCCAAGCTGAAACAAAGGTTAAAGTAGTACATACTCTTTAATGCAAACACAAATTAATTTAATCTGTCTCTAATTAAATGTTATCAACAGTTGTCATCTAAGCATAGATTTCTAACTATAGAAAAGATATAATTTTTGTCTTTTTCTTGATTCTGAATTTCCTTAAAGCCATACTATCATTGGGTATAATTCAAGAAAGGAAAAAAAAAAACAGAAAATATTAGTTTTCTTTTCAAACCCTGGTTCTTAATCTGTGACCATTAATTATGCTTAATTTATCTCTTCCAAAGTATTTCTTTTTGTGCCAAGAATCTTTTTCCTCCTCATAGAAAGAGGTTTATACCTACTCTCTGCAAATAGATGCACATAGGAGATCTCCCTCGAAGGTTCTAATTCTTTTCATTAAAGTTTGTTCCAGTTTCTAGGGCTTCTCTAATGGCTCAAATAGTAATGAATCTGCCTGCAATGCATAAGACCTAAGCTTGAGCCTTGGGTTGGAAAGATCCCCTAGAGAAGGGAATGACAACCCACTCCAGGTTCTAACATTTATTTCATAGAGTCCAAGCTTTTTCATTTATTTTTACTTGTAACATTCAAAGCAAACATATATAACAGAGTATATTTGCTTAGAGTTGTTTACATTTATGAATTCAGACATTTCCAAAGCTCAAAATATAATCTGTAAAAAAAAAATAGAATGACAAATTTTCTTGCAGAAAATGAGATATAAAAGTGACATTATAAAGGCATCACCTCACTTCAGAGACTTCACATTATTAAGAAAACAGTGGTAGTTTTCAAGTAAGTCAGGGCCAGGTTTGAAATATGCCTTTTTTCACTTATTGGTTGTATGAACTCTAAGGATATTCTTAGTATCTTAGAGCCTCATAGTCTTCATCTGTATCAGGGGTGGTAATAAGCACTTCAAAGACTCACTCTCTCTAGTATCTTTGTGCTTTCTTTCTATAGTATTATGTCGATCAAAATATAAGATTCTTAAAAAAAAATTCCACCCTTGACCTCAGTTTCCCTTCCAGTGATTCCCTCTCTTATTGCTTTCTACCCCATGGAACAACTTCAAAGAGCTTCACTTTCTTATCTTTCAGTTGGTTTCCTCCAGCCTGCCTTTTGTTGCATCAGAATGTCAGAGACTCTGCAACCTTCATGTGATCAACCTAGATGGACCCTTTCTTATCTCATCTTTTCCTATTTCTCAGTGGTATTTGACACAGTCTATCATTCTATTTTTTGGGAAGCTGTTTTCTCTTTCTACTCATAATATGAGCAAGGAAAGTGATTTTCTTCCCACTTTAACAGCTATTCCTTATGGGTCTCCTACGCAGACTCCTTTTATCTTCCAACTCGTGAATTCTGTAGTGCTTCTGGCCACAGTCTTAGGCTTCTTTCCTTATTGATCTTCCATCCCCAGGTATCATCAAAATGCTGAGGCTTTGCTTTCTGTCACCTGTTTTTTTCAAAAAATTTTTAAAGATGTTCACCTCTTTAATATCTAGACTCATGTGTCCAACTGCCTACATGTTTATTTAAACATTTCAAAGTCACTTCAAACCACACTTGCTCAAAAAAGCCCCCAAAACCAAAACTAAAATCCGTACACACAGATCTGCTTCTACCTTAGACTTTTCCTTCTTAGGAATCACATCATTCTCAAACCAATTATTAAATATCAGATTTGAGTTAACTCCGCCTTATTCCGCACTACTCACATTGAAGTGACCCCCAAGCCCTGAATGTCATCTTCCAAACATATATCGGTATTTCTCCATCTTTACTCATCCAAGCCATCATACCTTCTGTTACAGGTTAACTTGTGTCCCTCTAGAATTTTATGTTGACATCCTAACCCTCAGAACCTCAAATGTGTCTTATAAGCAGATAAGGTTTTTACAGAGGTAGTTAAGTTACGATGAGTTTGTTAGGGTGAGCCCTAATCCAACATGGCCATTTCCTTATAAAACAGGACACTTGGAGAAGGACACACACAGCAGAGTGCAGAAGGTGAAGACAGAGATTTGGTGATGCTCCTATAAGCCGAGATATGCCAAAGATGCCCAACAAACTCCCCAGCTTGGGGGGGAGGCCTGGAACACACTATTCCTCTGAAGGCCCAGAAGATGTCAACCCTCCCAACGCCAGGACCTCAGACTTCCAGCCTGGGAGACAATCCATTTTTGCTGTTTAAACCAATGAGTTTGTGGTATTTTATTACAGCAGCTCTTGGAAACAAACATATCACCTTACCTATATTCTTGTTCTTAATAGTTTCAGCTTTGTCTGTTTTTCAGGCTATTCCCTTACAGAGAAAAATAATGATAAAAAAGGAAAGTGATTCCAGTCATGTCATTCCCTGTACAGGTGCCTTCTCATTGTGTTTAGAATATGAAGTGAAAGTGTAAAGTGTTAGTTGTTCAGTCATGCCCAGCTTTCTATGACCCCATGGACTGTAGCCCGTCAGATTTCTCATCCATGGAAATCTCCAGGCAAGAAAGGAGTGGGTTGTCCTTCTCGTCTCCAGGAGATCCTCTTGACCCAGGGATTGAATCCGGGTCTCCTGCATTGAAGGCAGATTCTTTACTATCTGAGCCACAGTGCTACCTCAGAGTCTATGAGAAGTCCAATGTGAGTTGACCCCACCTTATTTTTTAACATCATCTCATACAATTCTCTCCTTCACTTACTATAGTCAGTTATATTCATCTGCAATCATTCTTCAGAGTATTACAAAAAAAAATTCCTGACTCGGGGCCTTTGTGTGGGTTGTTTCTTCTGCCTGAGACATTTATGCCAGCTCTTTTTTTTAAAATATTTATTTATTTACTTATCTTTATTTTGGGCTGCACTGGGTCTTCACTGCTGCATGGGCTTTCTCTAGTTGCAGCGAGTGGGTGTCACTCTTCATTTTGGTGTGGCAGGCTTCTCACTGTGCTGGCTTCTCTTGTCTTGGAGGCATGGGGGCATCAGTAGTTGTGGCTCAGGGGCTCTAGAGCATGAACTCAATATAGTGGTGCTCAGGCTTATTTTCTCTTCAGCATGTGGGATCTTCTCAGACCATTGATGGAACATTGTCCCTGGGTTGGCAGGCAGATTCTCAACCATTGGATCACCAGGGTAGTCCCTATGCCAGCTCTTTACATGACTGTTTATTTTTCTTAATTAAGTTTTCTGCTTCAATGCTGAAATATTGTATTGGAGCCTCTCCCCTACCCTGATTCCCTGTCTCAATGCATCTTCTTTATTTCTACCTCAATATTACACAGAATGTCCACTTATTTAATAATCTACTAGTTCATTTATG
Organism: Antilocapra americana; assembly: GCA_007570785.1. Classification (NCBI taxonomy): domain Eukaryota; kingdom Metazoa; phylum Chordata; class Mammalia; order Artiodactyla; family Antilocapridae; genus Antilocapra; species Antilocapra americana. The sequence goes on along the minus strand of ML660770.1, from coordinate 1,425,738 downwards.
TGTATGGTTAAAGTCTATCTCAGTGAAAAAAAAAGTGTCAGAGTATAAGATCCTAGCCTTCATATTAACAACTTATTTCCACTATCTGACACATGGTAACTCCCAAATACTTTGTTGAATGAATGAAAGAATGGCCACCAATTATATTTTCAGACTCAGTTGATGCAATATGTACTTCATTTACTCAGCATGTGTTTACTGAATTCCTTTTATGTATGGGGTACTATTTTAGTCACTAGAACCTCAGCATGAACAACACAGACCAGCTCTAAGTCTAGGAAAACAGGGAAGACAGAAGCCCTGAGAAAGTAGTGTCCCTGGTGTGTGTGAGGAATGCCATGGAGCCCGCTGACATGAGGTAAGCCTTTGAAATAAGACATGTTAGAAGAGAGGTAAAAAAAATAAAATTTAAACTATAGGTAAACAAGGGTCAAGGCAGAAGGAACAAGTAAGGCTTTTTATACAGTGCAGGAGAGATAATGGTGATGACTTGAACCAACCGTAGTCAGGCAGGGCAAGAGAAATGATCAGGTTCTAGGTAATTTTCAAAGTAGAGCCCAAAGGAATAACAGATGAATTGGATGTGGATAATATTGATCAAAAGAGAGCCCAGTTATGGATAGTTTCCAGTTCCTTGACCTGAGCAACTTAACGAATGGAGTTGTCATTTATGAAATGAGGTCACCCAGGGAGGAAGTTTCAAGAGAAAGATCAGAATCTGATTTTTGTATGTGTTAAATTCGAAATGTCTGCTAGACAACCAGATGGAAATATGATATAAGCAGTTGGCTGTATGAGTTTAAAGGTCAATACAGGGGTCAGTTCAAAGCAAGAAGTGAATTTCAAGCCACAGGGTTTTATATCTAGAGACCCTATGGAGACAGTGCCTGCCATAGTTTGTTATCAGCAAATCATCATTGGGTATATTACTAATCCTTCCTTCTGCATTAAATCTGAAATAAATGTTCAGGTGTGATTTTGATTTAAATAGTTTCATTGGCATCCTATGCAACTGGCGGCTATTTATTTGACTGATTAAACCCAACGAGAAAAATGATCCTAAATTTCTATAATAACTCATGTGCTATGGACAGGGAGGCATTCTTTTCCAAATGTTTATTGGATAGTCTTTTAGCCCACAGACATTTATAGAGAACCTAGTAGGCGTCAGCAGCTGACTGGATCAAGATTATATAATGAAAACTAATAGACAGTCCATAGACTTAAAGAAGTCAAAATCTGTAGAAGAAACAAGCATGAGGGTTGCAGTTACTAGTTCTTGCTGCAATCATCTTAATGAGTTGTGAGGGTCAAAAGAGATAATCCTTGTGAAGTGTTGAATCACGTCCACATCTGTAATTAGCATCCTTTTTACATAGACAGAATTCAAAGCCAGAAATGGTAAATACTTTTCCCAAAACAAAGCTGGTCTCAGACCCAGATTTTCTTTCTTATTTTTCTTTTCTTCTTATTTCTCAGTTTTGTTGAGATATAATTGTCATACAATGTTATATAAGTTTAAGGAGTACAGCTAGTGACTTGATATATATATTATGAAGTGATTATCACATAAGTTTGGTTAATATCCATCATATATAGATTCAAAAGACAAAAAAAGGTTTTTTTTTCCTCTTGATGAGATTTTATGATATACTCTCAGAATTTTTCAACTTTACTATACAGCAATGTGAGCTATGGCCATCATATTGTACGTTACATTCCTAATACTTATAATTAGAAGTTTGTATGTTTTGACCATCATTGTCCAGTTCTCCCCAGATTTTCTATTTCTGTTATCACAAACTGACCCAAATGACTCCCTCTTAAGACTGACATTACTTTGAAATGATGATGTCACATGAGTCTTTGGTTCCTTTTTTGAAAAACTGAGACTGAAAAGCAAATGCTTCCAAGTGGTCTATCTGTATTTTTAATGAACCCTATATGAGTTGATGTGCAAATATGTGGTATGTTAAATACTTTTCTTCTGGCTCTTTCTGAGTGGCCTCAGATGAGTAACTGTCACTGAGCATTATTTTTCTCATGTGTAAAATGAGAAGAATAAAAGTAACTATTTTGTGAAGTTAGAGCAGGAATTAAATTAAACGAAGCCCCACTGTGGGGAGCGCTGAGCAGCCCTGACCTAACAGTTGTCATTACTATGATGATGCAGATGAAGTAGAGGATTTCATTACTGTCATTTAGATCCACTTTTCTTTAGTTTTCCATTAGCTAGCTCACTGGTCTGACAAATGGGAGAATAAAACTTTAGGGATTAAAAAAAAGAGAGACCTCTTCTAAAAGGGGTTATTTTTTCCCATTTGTGAAGCACTATTTTTCATGGCACAATCTTCCCTATTTGTTCAGGTTTGTCTTTCATCATGGAGAAGGAAATGGCAGCTCACATCAGGACTGCCATGGACTTATTGATAAGTATGTTTAAACTGATAAAAAATTGAGTATCAGAAATTAAAACTGCCTTCCCTTTCTAATTTCAAATATTATAAACAAATTCCTATAAAAATGAAATGATTAAAGGATTGGGACTAATATCAGCCTAGAAAAAAAAAATGAAAGCAACCTGCTCAATTTACTCAAAATTAGAAATGGCTATAGAGTGACTTAATGGTGTTTGAACAACTGGAGTGCATGGTGGGGCGAGGGAGGCTGTGAGAACGGACACCAGGGGAGTAGCCATGCTGTGTCTCACACTATACATGCCTCCCTTACATATTTACAGCCAGGATATTTCGAGAGAGAGGAAAACTGAGGAGCAGAGTGGTCATGCTACAGCCCTGAGTCACATGAGTGACGTGACCTGAAAGTCGCTCAGTTGTGTCCAACTCTTTGCAGCCCCATGAACCATACAGTTCATGGAATTTTCCAGGCCAGAATACTGGAGTGGGTAGTTTTCCCCTCCTTCAGGAGATCTTCCCAACCCAGGGTTCAAACCTAGGTGTCCTGCATTGGAGGCAGATTCTTTACCCACTGAGCCACAAGGGAAGCCCATGAGTAGTGAGTTAAATACTCAAAAACCAGGGGAATCTGCCTCCAAGTCCTATTCTCTTTCTGTTACCTCATAATACCTTGAAGAACACTATCATATGAAACTTGCTATTTATTTAGCATCAAATACATGGTGACTTTGTGAGGAATAATCGACATTGTGGACAAGAAGATAAGCTTAACTACTGCAGTTGAAGGATTAAGATCCAGTATCACTGATTTTCCTCCAGCCCTCAACCAAAAAAGAATAGGACCTGGTGGATGAACTGCATCCACCTATCGATGCAGTTTGAACTTCCCAAACTTTCGGGTGAGATGATTCCCAGGGACCTCAGATCTACTGATCTCCAGAGGATCTCACGGGTCACCTGCCCTTGAGTGCCCGTTGAATGACCTCCTTCCCTTCCCTGTCTTACTTCCATCCTCTTTATTAGTCATCAAGGGCTGCCGTAACAAGGGACCACACACCGGGTGGCTCAAACAACAAATACATATGTTTCTCATTCCTGGAGACCAGAAGTCTGAGATCAAGGTGTCTGCAGGGTTGGTTTATTCTGTGGCCTCTCTGCTTGTTCTATAGAAGGCTGTCTTTGCCCTGTGCCTTCTCTCTGTAGTCTTGTAGACCAGTTTGCTTTTCTTAGAAGGACAGCAGTCATATCAGATTAGAACCTACCTTAAAGACCTCATTTTACTGTAATTACCTCTTTAAAGACCCTGTTTTCAAATATAGTCCTATCTGTGGCCCTGGGAGTTAGGACTTTAACATATGAATTTGGGGTGGAAAAGGGATGCAGTTCAACCCTCTCATGTATATTTCCTGCTTCAACTCCCAAATATACTTCTTGTTCTAAAATTCCTATCTATTGCTTCTGAGGAAACTCAAACTATTTTGCAATGGTTTTACTTTTTAAATGTTTTTCAGTTCAGTTCTGTCACTCAGTCATGTCTGACTCTTTGTGACCCCATGGACTGCCGCATGCCAGGCCTCCCTGTCCATCACCAACTCCCAGAGTTTTCTCAAACTCATGTCCATTGAGTTGGTGATGCCACCCAATCATCTCATCCTCTGTCATCCCCTTCTTCTCCCGCCTTCAATCTTTCCCAGCATCAGGGTCTTTTCAAATGAGTCAGCTCTTCACATCAGATGGCCAAAGGATTGGAGTTTCAGCTTCAACATTAGTCCTTCCAATGAACACCCAGGACTGATCTCCTTTAAGATGGGCTGGTTGGATCTCCTTGCAGTTCAAGGGACTCTCAAGAGTCTTCTCCAACACCACAGCTCAAAAGCAACAATTCTTTGGCACTCAGCTTTCTTTATAGTTCAACTCTCACAACTATAAATGACTACTGGAAAAACCATAGCCTTGACAAGATGGACCTCTGCTGTCTTTATAAATGACTAATTCTTTAACACACTTCTGCCAGTGTGGAATTATTAACATCTGCATTCTACATATAAACTGACAGAGAGGCCATAAATATTCCCAACAATCTGTAAATAGGGAAAAAAACAAAACAAAACAAAACAAGAGGGCTTGGATGAGAACACAGATCTATGTGAGTCAGCATCTTTATATCCCTTCCTCTTGCCTCTGTCATGGTCTTTAGTAATCTCCAGAAAGATGCTAGAAAACCTCAAAAGAATTCATCATAGTGTAGATAAAAATCTTAATTCTTCTAAGTTGCTTTTTCTGTCAAAAAAGTGTTGGTACTGAGACTTGAACAGAAATGCATTCCTATTTCTCATATTAGCTTAATCAGCCTCCCTGAGCACAGACTCCAGAGAATGCATTAGTTTGGTCCAAGGGAAATGCAAGATGAATAAGATCCTGCTCCCCTAAACTCCCTTGTGAAAAATACCATGTAGATTTTAGTGCAAAGAAGCACTTCATTTTCAATGTGGAAAACATGCTTACTTTTTGGAAATTCAGAACTAAATAACAACTTATATTTCTCTTTCACACAGGGCTTCTGGGAAACATTAGGCTTATCCATATTATTAGTGTGTTTGCAATTGGTTCCCATTCTCTTTGATGTATTTTATTTATTCACATTCTGATATTTCACAGTACCAACCACCATAAAACAATGACACCCATCACCAACAATAGCAACTGTTATTTACTAATATTAATAAAAACACATCATGTCTTAGGCTTCATGATTTACATGCATTTTATTATTTTATACAACAACTCAATGATGTTACTGACTAAATCAACAACAGCCAACACGCTGTTTTAGAGAAATGGGATTCCTTTCTCAAGACCATACAACTAACAGATGAGATGCTGGGGATTCAAACTCATGTCTGTATGACTCCAAAGCCTGGGGTTAACCTCAGTGATATAATCTATATGCCACAGTTGGGGCCATTTTAAATATCTTTTAAAAAAAGGTGGACTGGGCTTTCCCTGGTGGCTCAGTGGCAAAGAATCCACCTACCGATGCAGGAGACATGGGTTCAATCCCTGGTCTGGAAAGATCCCACATGTAGCAGAGAAGCAAAGCCCATGCATGGCAACTATTGAGCCTGTGCTCTAGAGCTTGGGGGCTGCAACTATTGAGGCTATGTGCCACAGCTACTGAACCTCTACACCTAGAGCCCGTGCTCTGCAAAAGAGAAGTCACTGCAGTGAGAAGTCTGCTTACCGCAGCTAGAGGGTAGCCCCTGCTCACTGCAACCAGAGAAAAGTCCGTGCAGCAACAAAGACCCAGGACAGTAAAAAAGTAAATAGATGAAAATTAAAAAAAAAAAAAAAGATTTGGACTGTATACCATAGTGGGGGTATGTGTGTGGGTGATGTGGAGATGCTCTGCTCAGAATCTCTTTCCCAGAATTGATGCAGGAAGCATAAGATGCTATAGCATCAGCCCAAGATGCTACATCTTCATACCCAACACAGGTCGGGGCAAGAATGCCAAAGTCATGATTTCCCCAGGCTTCTTGTGGCCAATGACTGAGAAAGGGGGTTGTTCTCAAGCAGGCCCACTCCTACTCCTTGAAGGGAAATTCTTCCAAAGGGTCACTTTGGCTTAGAGACCTTTATTGGCCTAACGGAGACTTTCTCCAAATTTCAGAGTGGTTTGAGGCTCTTTTTACTCAATTCTTGTATCCTTCTTTCCTTTCACAGATATCAGATTTGGTCTAAGACTCTCCTTATCTATGCCTCATCCCTCCTTCTTCATTTTTCACAGGCACTTATTTTTCCCACTATGATTTTTCTTAATTTAATTTTTATTTTTTTTTCAGAGTAGGTGGATGGAACTGGAGCCTATTATCCAGAGTGAAGTAATTCAGAAGGAAAAACAACAATACAGCATACTAATGCATATATATGGAATTTAGAAAGATGGTAACAAGAACTCTGCATTCAGGACAGCAAAAGAAATGCAGATGTATAGAACACACTCGTGGACTCTGTGGAAGAGAGCAAGGGTGGGATGATATGGGAGAATGGCATTGAAACATGTTAATTATCATATGTGAAATCAATCACCAGCCCAGGGTTGATGCTCGGGGCTGGTGCACCGAGATGACCCAGGGGGAGGGAATTGGGAGGGAGGAGGGAGGGGAGTTCTGGAGGGGGAGCATATGTAAACCCATGGCGGTTTCATGTCAAGGTATGGCAAAACCAACACAATAAAATAAAGAAAATTAAAAAAAAAAAAAAAGAATACTGGCATGGGTTGCCATTTCCTACTCCAGGGGATCTTCCACACCCAAGGTTGAACCTGCATCTCTTGCATCTCCTGCATTGGCAGACAGATTCTTTCCCACCGCACCAACTGGGAAGTCCATGTTACACATGAAAGTATGCATATGTTAGTCCCAAACTTCCAATTATCTTTCCGCCCAACCTTTCACCTGTGGTATCCATGTTTGTTTTTGAAGTCTATGATTCTGTTTCTGTTTAGTAAATAAGTTCATTTGTATAATTTTTGAGCCGTCTCCCAGTAAACCTCTTGTACTTCTAATCTCATCTTTCAATAGAGAGAAGGCTAGAATAAAAGAAACTAAGTGTACTCATTTTTTAATTTTTTTGCTGTAATCCAAGAGCTAACTTATGCCTGTGACACACTCAGCACTCAAGAAGCAGTTGTTGGATAAAAGCCTTCTGTATTCCAGTTGCCTGTAATATTGGAGTGACAGGTAACAGAGACGGGAGACATAATGTAAAAAGGGTCTATGATGAGAGAAGCATAAGTCAAGTTATTTGGTTGGAGAAGATTAGATTGGAGAGACAAGCAGAGGGCTTCATGGAAGGGGAGCATCCCACACAATGAGGTTTCCATGAGTGCAGAAAGTCAGAGCCGCTCATTAGTGGAGCTATAGAAACGGTACACATGAAGTAGAGAGGTCTTTTCTATTACACAGCTTCTACTGGACAAGTAAATGGTGACACATGACTGGAGCAGCTTTACAGAGCAGAAATGGGGAGCTCTGTAATGGAGAATGGAGAAGGAATGGAGAGGAAGACCGGGAAGTGGGTTGTGGTTCCATTTCTTTTCCTCTTTAAATTGTAGGATAATTGCTTGACACTGTTGTGTTGATTTCTGTTGCACAACAGTCTGAATCAGTCATGAGTTTACACATATTCTCTCCCTCTTGAGCCTCCCTCCCACCTCCTGCAATGATCCAGAAGGAATATAGTTCCCCCCAAATAGGGCTGCCCAGTAGCATCCCAATGCAAGCTACACATGAGCCACACATTTGTGACTCAAAAGTTTCTGCTATGTGCATAAGAAAATGGGTGAAGATAATATAATAATACATTTTATAAATATCCAAAGTATTGTTACTTCATCATGTAATAAATATAAAAGTTATTCATGAGATTTTTTTATATTATTTTTTATTAGGATTGAATAAATCTTCAAAATCTCACATTTTATCCTAAACAACACATCTCAGTTCAAACCGGCCACATTTGAATGTTCAGTGGCCATCTGTTCCTAGTGGATACTCCACTGAACACCTCAGTTCTTATTGTTGTTGTTCAGTTGCTCAGTTGTGTCCGACTCTTCCCGACCCCATGGACTTTAGCATGCCACTCTTCCCTGTTCTTCACCATCTCCTGGAGCTTGCTCAAACTCGTGCCCACTGAGTCAGTGATGCCATCCAACCATCTCATCCACTGTCGCCCCCTTCTCCTCCTGCCTTCAATCTTTCCCAGCATCAAGGTCTTTTCCAAAGAGTCAGTTCTCTGCATCAGGTGGCCAAAGCATTGGAGTTTCAGCTTCAGCATCATTCCTTCCAATGAATATCCAGGGTCTATTTCCCTTAGGACTAACGGGTATGATCTCCTTGTAGTCCAAGGGACTTTCAAGAGTGTTCTCCAGCACCATAATTCTAAAGCATCATTTCTGCAGTGCTTAGCTTTCTTTTTGTCCAACCCTCACATCTATACATGACTACTGGAAAAGCTATAGTTTTGACTATCTGGGCCTTTGAGAGGATTGGATTTAGAGAATCCAGCTCTTGCCCTGTCTAAGTGTGTGACTGTGAGCACATTAGGCATCTCTGAGTCTCAGCAGCCTCAGATATATAATGATGAAAACTCTGTCCAGCTCTTAATTGCTTCTTCTTCTTTACCCATGAAGTTATTTTCTGTGCTTTGTTACAGGCACAATTCTATGTGCCTAGCAACACAAATTTAATTTACCTAACAACTCTGTGAGGTGGGTATACTATCATCTCCTGGTGCTATTAGAGATAAGGATGCTGTGAGAAAGAGAGGTGAATGACTCATCCAGGGTCACCCAGTGAGTAAGTAGTAGAGTCAGCGTTCAAACCCGGGCCATCCAGCACCAGAATCCAAGTTCTTATCATTCTATCATTGTGTATCCCTAACAGAGTTTTGAGACTCCAAATTATAAACAACAACAGCAATGAAACAACAGCAAGGCAAAGTGATCAGGAAGCAAGAGTTTCTAGACACAACCAGGAAATGACTCTGGAGACAGCAGAGTTGAGTTCTGTAATAGAATTTGTATAAAACAAACTCTATTATCCCCAGTCTAATACTAACTTGTTTCTTGACAGGCTTGGAATTAATTTCTATCCAAACAGAGTTTTAAAAAGTTATATTCTTTAACATTTTATAGCACTGAGCAGTTTAACAGGCACTTTTATATGCATTCACACATTCAATCACTGAGAGAGAACTAGCATTAATTTTCTTTCCAGGAAAGTCAGAGGAAGTTTCAGAGTGGCAGACAGACTTATCCATTGTCATAGAGTAGGAGGTCTTGAAACAAGGTCTCTGAATTAAAACCTGCCAATCTTCCTTGGCCTTTTTAGGCCTGTTTGTAAAGCCTATGTACACTCAAATGAACATTGTTGTACAGATTATCATTTGAAAGAACTATATGCCTCTACAAAGGGTTTTTGTGCTTGTCATTTCTTCTACTTCAACAGTAAATAATACCCATTCTTATAGGTTAAATTATTTCTCACCAAGGGATGTTGAAGTCCTGAAGCCTAGTAGGTGTGAATGCGACCTTATTTGAAAATAGGATCTTTGAAGGTGAGCAAGCCAAGATGAGGTCATTAGGTTGGAAACTTATAATCCAGTATGACTGATGTTCTTACAAAAAGGAGAAATTTGGACAAAGAGACAGACCCATACAAAGGGCAGATGATGTAAAGACAGGCAAAAGATGGCCCTCTACAAGTCCAGGAGGACTTGAGGCTTCCAGAAGCTAGGAAAACGGTGTAGATTCTCTTCTACAGATCTCAGAAGAAACAACCCTGCAGTCTTAGTTCAGGTTGTTATAATAAATCACCATGGAAGGACTGATGCTGCAACTGAAACTCCAATACTTTGGCCACCTGGTGCAGAGAGTGACTCATTGGATAAGACGCTGATACTGAAGACTGAGGAAAGGAGAAGGGCAGGAGGAGAAGGGGTTGACAGAGGATGAGATGGTTGGATGGCATCACTGACTCAACGGACATGAGTCAGAGCAAACTCCAGGAAACAGTGAAGGACAGGGAAGCCTGGCACACTGCAGTCCACTGCAAAGAGTTGGATACGACTTAGTGACTGAACAACAACAACAATGGTCTGTGTGGTTTCTATACAAGAAAAATGTATTCCTCACAGTTCAAGATGTCTGAGAGCAGAGTGCCAACGTGATCAGGTTTTGCTGAAATCCCTTTTCAGATGTCTGACTTCTCTCTGTGCCCTCACATGGTGGAAAAGAGCAAGAGAACTCTCTGGGGGTCCCTTTTATAATGAAATATCTTTAATCCCATTCATGAGGCTCTATCCTCATGACTGAGTTACCTCTCAAAAAACCTCACCTCCTAATACCATCACACTGGGATGTGGGATGTCAACAAAGGAATTTTGGAGAAACACAAGCATTCAGATCATAACACCTGCCAGTAGCTTGTCTGGACTTTTAGTCTTGAGAGCTGCAAAACACTTAACACTTTTTGTTTAAACCATCATGGTCTGTGGTTCTTTTCTATAGCAGCCCTAAGAAACACATACACTCATGACCTTTTCGCAACTCTGTGCTGTAGTGTGATCCCTTCAAAGATGCTTTACCTGAACGCCACCTGTCTCATTACTGTGAATCATTTCACCAGATCATTTCCTTCTTTATCAAATTTCTGGGAAAAAAAAAAAAACCCTTGTCTGCCTGTGCTAAGTCCACCTCTTTAAATTAGAATGCTAGCACTGTGAATGTAAGTATCACATGTGTCTTGTTCATCGAGCATACTTGGCATAAAGTGCAAATAAACTAAATATTTATTGATTGGTAAAGAAGGGGGAGTGGGGAAGAAGGTCAGGTATGAGGGAAGGAAGAAAGGACCAAAGGAAAGAAGGAGGGGAGGAAGGAAGAGAGGGAAGGAGGGGGATATTAAAGATGGAGTTGGATCTACCTTTTGTGAAAGGGCTTTGCACACTCCAAGGAAATACATCGATGTTAGTGATCCTATCATCAGTATTACTGCATTTTTCATTGTGTTTGAATCCATTTGTGCCCCATTAGATCTGGACTGTAGAACCTGGTTGAAGGTATCTGCTGCTTCCTTGAATATGTTTGTCCACAGTTTAATTTCATCTTCAACTACTGATCCTTTTGACTTTGAAGTGAAGCAATTCCAAGATTTCCTAAAAATAAGTATTGGCTTTATTAATATGCTTGCTCATTTACTAATTGCTTTTTTTAAATATCAGAGCCTCTTCTACAGCTGAGGTTTGTGTAACCTTTATCGATCTTACTTTACTTCTAATTACATGTGTTCCTCATTTGCGGCTAAAAGTAACTCTTGTCACCACTCCTGTCAAATTTCATTCATGACACCTTAATTATTATAATTTCTTTTCCCTGAAATAGCAGTAAAAGTGTCCACATACAATTTTGCTAGGTCAATTCTTCATACAAAAAAAATGCCAATATGATTTTAAGGAAACAGAGTTTTAGATGGGGCCCTTATGTTTGCCTTTCAATAGGTGAACCCCTTTTATTCCTTTCTCATTGGGGGTTGTTTCTTGTCTGACATTATTATTGTGCAGTAGAAAGAGAAGCTGAATCAGACACCAGAAACTCAGTTCAATCTCTAGATTTGCAATGTGTTCTTGTAATGGGACATTAAACAAGTTACTTAAGTTTTCTGGTCTGTAGGTTCCTTGCCTTTAAGATGGACTCAGTGACATCACAAGTCTGGGAGTAGCCCAACTCGGATGACTTTAAATACAGATTGACATCCCCCATGAATTTCAGAGTTTTCAGAAAATGACACTGGCTTCTTTTGTGTTGTTTCTTCTTTACCTGAATTTCCTTTCACTGTCTCCTAGATTACATCCAGTAAGATTAGACAGGCAAGAGAAAAGATGAAAGAGACAGAGACAAAGACAGAGAAAGCTCTCTATGCAGCTGGCCCATCCTTATATCTCACCCTAGAACAAAGAAGAGGCTTTGGTTGGAAGCAGGAAGTGATTGCAGTTCTTGAATAGCTGGAGGCGTGTGTGCCTGTGAGAAAAAGACAGGGACCTTGCCTCCATACACCAGCTCTGTCACCAACTAATTCGGAAACCTGAAAAAGAGTGATTTAACTTCTCACGTCCTCTGTTTCCTTATTGGAAAACAGTATTTGTGAGGTGAAGAGATGTATGTAACAAGTGTTTGAGGAGTGTGCCTGATCCATTCCACTTGAAAGTATACCTTCTATCTTATAAATTTTCTTGAACCCTTATTGCTACAGGCTTTAGGAATCTTTGTGGGTCTTCAGATTTGCAGGACCCCTTTTCTTTGCTCTTATTTGGGCTTGCATGTTCTGATTGCTTGAAGCACTTTCAATGCCGAAGTTCTGGGGGAATGAGATGAGACCTGAGAGAGAGGATAGGGAACTGAGAATTCGAGTTCCTTTTGAGTGGAAGTAACGATGCCTCTCTTGTAATCTTGTGTGAGCAATGGGAAAGCGCCTTACCCCCCAGAGTCCCTTTATATGTATATTAGCCAATACACATTTGGTGCCAGTTCCACAGCTGGTGGGCTTTGCTCTTTAACACTACTGTCACCTGTTTGCCTCTCATTCTCTCTGGAAAAGAGAGCATTGAGAATTGTTGCTCAATCACTCAGTTGTGTCCAACTCTTTGTGACCCCATGGACTGCAACATGGCAGGCTTCTCTGTCCTTCACTGTCTGCTGGAGTTTGCTCAAATTCATGTCCATTGAGTCAGTGATGGGGGCTTCCCTGATAGTTAAGTTAGTAAAGAATCCACCTGCAATGCAGGAGACCCTGGTTCAGTTCCTGGGTCTGAAAGATCCCCTGGAGAAGGGAAAGGCTACCCACTCCAGGATACTTGGGCTTCTCTTGTGGTTCAGCTGGTAAAGAATCCACTTGCAGTGCAGGAGACCTGCATTCAATCCCTGGGTTGGGAAGATCCTCTGGAGAAGGGAAAGGCTACCCACTCCAGTATTCTGGCCTGGAGAATTCCATGGACTGTTTAGTTCATGGGGTCGCAAAGAGTTGGACATGACTGAGCGACTTTCACTTTCACTTTGAACCAGTGATAGGGGATAAAACATAGTAATGGAGCCACCTCAGAAGAACTCCAACAACCTCCATTCTAATTTTATTTTCCGCTGAAGAATATAGCCATTTGTGCTGTGCTGTATTTCTTCTATTCCCCCCTCCACTTTCTCTCTACACTTGTTTAATCTGCCCAGGACCCTGAGGCCACCTTGCATGCACCACATCCATGAGTCTCTTTGTGTTTCACCTTCTGGGCAGCCCAGTCAACAGGCAGTGAGGTTCAAGTCTGGATACAGTCAAGGACTAGGTTGAGGGTTTTTCACTTGGCTTCTTTCTCATGGCTGAGTCTCTGGACCAAGGACTACTATTCCTGGCAGGCAGCCCCCTCCATGCACTTCTCCTCCCTCTAGATCCTGGGGTTCTCCTCCTCTGGCAACTACAAGTCTAGGAAAGGGGAGACAATTCCCCTTTCCACTGCCTATGACCTTGCACTTTCCTCAAAACCTGCCCGTTCCTTGGCAACTTGTTCCTTTATTAACATTCTGCACATGGCCTCTTCGTGCCATCTGTCACTGCCGAGGCTGGCCCCGACTGATGTAGATAGCAACCCACTTTACCAAGTGTCTGTTCTTCTTACCCAAAATGCAGAATTGTTGCTAGGAAGGGGACTTGCAACCAAGGGATTGCCTTACCAGACCCTTGGCCCCAACGTGGGTCACGTGACCAGCTGGGGCCAATAGCAGGCAAGATGCCATGAGGAATGCTTTGTGATGAGTTCCCACACTCTGATCTGCTTTTGAGTGAATTTTGGAGGCTGCTGCTTGAAGGTGGAGTTCTCACAAGATGTGAAAAGAGTCTCCAATCCCACAGTCAATGAAGAAGGGGAACCCGCTAACCTGAAAAATAAATGAGAAATAAACTTTTAATATGTTAAGCCACTGAACCTACACATTATTCCACTGGTTAGCCTACTCTAAGTAATAGAAAGAAGTCACTGTTTGTACTTTGAATACGTGATTTTTAATCTTCCTGATACACCTTTAATCTGAGGATGAATATTATCATTTCCAGATGTGGAAATGAAGACATAGCGAGTTAATCCTCCGAGGTCACACAGAGAAGCATGTGCTATAGGCTGAGTTGTGCACCCGGCTCCCAGATCGGATGTTGAAGTTCTAACCTCAGCACCTCAGAATGTGACTGGACTTGAAAATAAAGTCTTTAAAGAGATAATTGAGATAAAATGGAGTCATTAGGGTGGGCTCCAATCCAATATGGCTGATCTTGGAGGAAGAGATTTGGACACAGACACACACAGAGGGAAGACAATGTAACAATACAGAGAGAAGCGGGTCAACTACAAGCCAAGGAAAGAGACTTCAGAAGAAACCAAGGCTTCAAGGCTCTTTGATCTCACAATTCAAGCCTGAAGAACTGTGCAAAAATAAGCTTTTATAATTTAAACCATCTAGTCTATGACAATTTGTTATTACAGCACCAGCAAACTAACACAGTATCATTACTGAGGCAGAGTATCACATATTCCTACCACCATGACTCCTGGGACACAGTTACAGTCTCGGCTCTGGAGCCTGTATGTAATCAGACAGATTGGTGTGGAGGAGACAGCTGGGTCAATCTAAGAAGTAAGCTGGCATGAATTTTTGAGTGTCCCCATCTCCTTCCCAGGGCTTCCCAGGTGGTGCAGTGATAAAAGAATCCTCTTGCCAGTGCGGGAGAAATAAGAGAGGCGGGTTTGATTCCTGGGTTGAGAGGATCCCCTGGAGTAGGAAATGACAACCTACTCCAGTATTCTTGCCTGAAAAATCTCCTGGACACGTGCCTGGTAGGCTACAGTCCATGGATTAGCAAGAGTTGGACACGACTGAGCGACAGCACGTGCACACACCCCCTTTACCTACTCCCTCCACTTTCTCTAGCAGCACTCTTTCCCCTTTTACCTTGGGGTAATATTTTAGTGATCTGATCCAATCAATTTTCCCACCTACATGTTGCAGAGTGGGAATTGTAGCTTTGAGAGGAAAAGCAATATTTCTGAGGGATCAGCTTAATGTCCTACATCTTCACTGTTCTGCAAGGAAACTGGAGCTCACAGAGGCTAAGTGGTTTGGCCATGGACATCAGACATGAGGTCTTTTGACCTTCATCTCATCTCTCTGACCTTACAGAGTAGACAGAGGCAAATTGTTCTGCAAAGGATGATACCTCCTTCCAAGTGCTATGAATTATAGAATATTTTTGTATTAAAAATGATTCTGTGCTGTTTAGAAAAGGATGGAATTGATATTGAGTGATGAATGAACCCCTGCCAGATTCCAGCAATGTAAATGAGCATGGTTTTAATATGCCAAACAATACGATGAGAACCTGAGAACCCACAATCACTTCATCACAGGGGGAGAGACTAACATTGGGACAGGAGTCTAACTGCCTTTGTTTCTGAAGCAGCTGTTTCTAGGAAACTTTGGGGTGAACTCAGTTGTTGAGGAAGTGAAGTGAGGTGAAATTCACTCAGTCGTGTCCGACTCTGATCCCATGGGTGGTAGTCCATGGAACTCTCCAGGCCAGAATACTAGAGTGGGTATCCATCTAGTTTCAAATTTGATTTATCATCCTGTTGACTTCCATTGGCATAAACAGTCACCTACAGCTGCAATGAGACAGTCTGGGAACTTCCAGTTGTAGGATCTTGGACTGATCCTTTACATTCACTGAGACTCCATTTTCTCTTCAACAAAACTGGAAATGATAAAAACAACTAGACGGCAGTTTGGTTGAAATAATTAAACATTTTCAATGCCTAGTTCAGCTTTTGACATCTCATACTTGATCCGTCAGTTTTAATTCTGTCTATCCTACACATCAATTGTTCACTCTCTACAATGTGTGTACATAACATTTGGATTGTTTGACTCTCAAGATGGTTTTCTGGGTTAAATTAGGCGATGTGTTTGCAGGCAACTAGATTTGACACTGTTGTTTTCATGTAATGCTGTAGTAGTGATTCTTCCAGCTATTGCATCTCAGATCTTTGTGCGTGAGAGTAGTTCAGTAAATGCTTATCAAATTGAATCATATTAAATCAAACCCCCTTGTTTAAATTCTACATTTTTATCAACCAAAGAAATCTACAAGTATTATTTCTGAATTAAAGCACTGAAGTTGTTAGCATTTGTATATTAAAAAAGGGAAGGAAAAACAACCTGAGTATTGACTTAAAGTTGCAGTGCCTACTAGAGATGACAGAAGGGCAACTCTGAAGCAAATATACCCTACAGACTGCAGACCTGCCATTTCCTAACACACAATCATTGCACTGCCAAGGTTCCCAAACAAATAATTTTCATTTCCCAAATCACTCTGCTTTCAGTAAAATTGCAATCATTTTAAGGAACACCCATATGAGAAAATTGTAAAATATATTTCTAAAGATGAACACTGAATGGTCCATGTGAATTCTAGGTACAGATTTCCAATCATTTCACCCTGTGAGATTGCACAGTAGTCAGATGGCGAAGTGTGGCACGTCTTCGGCTCAAAGCCACTAAAGAAGTGGTGGAAATGCAATGTCTGCTTCTGCCCCACATTAAGCAACATGGTGCTGGAAATACATCAGTTGAATTTTTCAGAATTTTCTGAAAGAATAAAATTACTCAGTTGGCCTGATGGCATACCTGTTTCACAGGCTCTCAACTCTTCTGTCTAATCCTTACACTGTTGTTGCTGTTGTTCAGTCTCTCTGTCCTGTCTGACTCTTTGTGACCCCAGAGATTGTAGTCCCCAAGACTTCTCTGTCCATAGGATTTCCCAGGCAAGACTACTGGAGTGGGTTGCCATTTCCTTCTCCAGTGGATCTTTCCAGCCCAGGGATTGAATCTGCATTTCCCACATCGCAGGCAGATTCTTTAACTGAGCCACCAGGGAAGCCTCAATCCTTGCATACATACATCCATTTAGAGTTTACATAGGATTTTTGAATATATTACCTTTGGCCATTCTTATAATAACTTGAGGGACTATTTTAATCCTTACTTGATAAATAAGCAAACTAAAAACTCAGACAAGTTTACTACATGAGAGAGTGAGTGAGGAGCCTTGGCTCTTCCTAAGAATCACCTCTGATGTTTATGGGAAAAATAATGGCTTAGCGGTCAAGCATCTGCCTGCAATGCAGCAGACACAGGAGACACGGGTTTGATCCCTACATTGGAAAGATCCCCTGGAGAAGGAAATGGCAAACCACTCCAGTATTCTTGCCTGAAAAATCCCATGGACAGAGGAGCCTGGTAGATTACAGTCCATGGGGTTGCAAAGAGTTGGACATAACTGAATGACTAAGTGTGTGAGTCAGAAATTAAGAAACAGAAAACAAATAAGTAAAAAGGAAAGTTTATTTTTAGCACTCCTCTGTATATGGAAATCACCAAGTCTGGAGAAAAGGTCCAAGAATCTGTATGATTTAAAAATCTTCAGGAATCTAAAAAGGAGCCAAGCTTAAGAGCCACCAGAATATTGGAAAGAACATGGATTCTGAGCTTGGGTCAGAATTCTGATGCAGCCTGGTTTCTTTAAAAAGCTGAGTCTAAGACAGAAGTTTAAGTGTGTGAGGACTTTATTGAGATATGTGGTTCCCAGGGATCAGGCAAGAAAAATAGGAGAAAAGAGGAGGGAAGAAAGGGAGAAGAGCCAGTGCAAGGCAGCTCATGGATTTGGCCTCTGCCATGATGACGAGGCACGCAATCCAAGAGGCCACATGGAGTGAACTTTGGGACTGTCCACCTGGGTAAATCCACTTATGCACTGGTTCCATAATCTTGGTCAAAGATTAGCCACAGCCCCACATCCAGGCTGCGCAGGCAGGACAGTTAAAGAATACAGATATCTGTAGGCTAAAGAGAAAATGCTCAGGACAAAATCTGATGGAGGTGCCATTAGTCTGTGCCACCTTGAAGCTGGTCTGCTTCTGTGCAGAAATAAGGCTGTGGCAGAAATAAAAAAGGATCTGAAGAGATGTCTAAGAAGTACCCAGCATAACCCGCATTCCATTCCCTGCCTTCTGGGTGACCTTGGACTTCTTACCCAAGCCTTGTTCAACCTAAGCAACTGCAGGAATAAAAGTTATAGAATTCAGGGGGTGGATTCATCTTCTAATGTTTAACATAACACAGTGTCCAGCATACAAACCAGGAGTGGAAAACGTGAACTCGCCTTGCCATGTTTCTTTTTTTAAACACAAAGAGTTCTGAATCTCTCTATGTAGTCTAGCCTCCTCTAGATCTCCATGGGGACCATCTATACCAATCTCTCACCTCACCCATTGAAGAAAGGATACAAAACTGGAGATTTATCAGGAGATGAGGGAGAAGCCTATACTCCAAAGCCAACAACAACACAAAAAGTCACCATGTTTGTTCTTTGGAGCAGAGGGAGAGGCTTGATCTTCAAATACAGATTTTTCATCAGAAAAACAACATAGGATAAAAGCTGGTATATTTTTTAACATAAAGGGATGGATAAAGCCTCAAACACATGCACTCATAGAAGAAAAAGTAAAAAAAAGAAAGAATAAAAACACACAGTAAGGGCCTCCGGCACACAGATACACACATTAATTTTAGTTTCTATATGTTTAGATTTGTTGTTGTTGTTGAATTGCTAAGTTATGTTCAACTCTTTGAGTCTCCATGGACTGCAGGACACTAGCTTCCCTGTCCACTATCTCCTGGAGTTTGCTCAAACTCACACCCATTGATTCAGTGATGCTATCCAACCATCTTATTCTCTTTAGCTCCTAAGGGAAATCAACCCTGAATATTCACTGGAAGGAATGATGCTGAAGCTGAAGCTTCAATACTTTGGCCACCTGATGCAAAGAACTGACTCTTTGGAAAAGACCCTCATGCTGGAAAATATTGAGGATAGGAGGAGAAGGGTGCAGCAGAGAATGAGATGTTTAGATTGACATGACAATAAGATTCTGGATAACACTACACAGGTGCACAGTAGTTAACCAGCCTTGGATGTCTTCCAAAGATTTACTGAGAAAAGGAGAGTAATGAGTACATTCACAGGAAGAGTAGGGAGTAATCTTAAGAAGGCACAACTTAGGCATAACTTATTCATTCTTGGACTCAGTTCATTTAGCCCATTTTTGTTGGACACTTGATAGAAGATTGGGACAGAAGTAAATAGATTCTGTCTATTGACTTTCTAGATGGCTGTTCTTATACACATATGCATGATACTTGAGGATGCAGACAACAGAATTTTATTCTGTAGAGATCACACAAGTCTTCCAGAGGTAGTGATGTTGGAGCTGAATTTCAATGTTCATATGGAATTCACCTGGCATCTAAGAAGAGAAAGGGCTTATTCCATGGAAAAGTGAGAAAAAATCTAGAAGAAATGAAATTAAATTATTGGTGCACTCCAGCCTGGCATACCGGCTCACATACATTGAATAGCACAGATATTAGAATAAGAGACATATAAATTCAGTTCCTTGCTTGTTTATTTACTGATTGTTTACCATCTTTACATCACACTAAAACTTGAGACTTGGATAGCTTGAGTAACTTGCCCCAAACTGACCTCTCTGGATAGGTATAGAAGTGAAGAGTGAGCAGACATAAAACCTTACTCAAGGCTTGACAAACTGTAAGGTCTCAATACCCTTGTTTATTATTGCTCAGTGTGCTGGTGGCATGAGGGATAGTCTTCACAGAATCCTGCAAAAGGTTTTTATACAAATAAGCCCTTTTCCCTATGTATCCATTTTAGCCAACAAATGGGAAGTTCTGGATCTAGGGAAGGTGAAATTTCTTTTTTTTTTTTTATTATTGTTTTTGCCATACATTGTCATGATATCACCATGGGTTTACAATTTCTGGTCATCAGAGAAGGGCTTCCAAGGGTGAAGGTAAAGATGGTTTATCCAAATTCTCCATAGCCAAAACATATCTTTGCTCCCTTTTCCATCTGCTGCCATTCTGCTTGCTGACCAAGCTTCCCCAGGGAGCACTGATTTCAGGAAAAGCAAAGTTCTGCTCCATGTCAGCCCCTCAGAGTCCACTGTGTCTAAGGTACTCCCAGCTTCATTGTATCATCATTCTTCTCTTCTGTGATGCTTACCTTCTCTTTACCACATTTAAACTTTTCTAATATAATATTTGTTTTTTATTTGTGATTCTTATATGCCTTCACCACAAGAATACAAGCACTACAAAGCAAGGACTTTATTTTCCCCTGTTATTTTCACAAAGGTGATAGGTTTTCAAAAAATATTCATGGATGCGTTATTTTAATCCATAATAATTATGGATGTGTCACTATATGATTAATTAGTAAACATGAGAATACCAGTAATTTGGAAGATAAATCTTCATAGTACCAGTTCTTCTTTTGTATTCTTTATTTTACTAAATTGCATAAAGTTCCTTTCATGTATTCTTGCCTCAAACATGAATAGTCTCTGATAACTTCCCTGCTCTGAAGCTCTCTCTACAGGGAAGAAAATCTTCGGTTACCTCATTAATTCTACCTTGTAGTTATGTATTCCTTTTTCCCCATCCTGGCTACTGGGATGATTGCCCACCTGGCTCACCTTTATAACCAGGACTGCTCTTTCTTTCTTTCATTTTTTTTTCTTTAATGTCCATCTTCTTCAGTTTCCAGGCAGTAATCAGAAAAATCTTTTCAAAAAAAGCATTTGACTATGTTAACCTATTCAAAATCTTGACCACATTTTAGAGAAATTTTCAGTGTTTCCAACATTATTCTGTTCTTTTAATTTGTATCCTAAGGTCTAGCAATAATGATCTCCTTGCAGCAATTTCAAGCTTGCTTTTAGGCATTTGCACAAATGTTGCATAGCATCTGGCATTTCTATTCACTTTTCTGAGCCCCTCATGAGCCTATAAACTTCTTGAATTAGAAGACTACATCTTGTTTATCATTGTATTCTCACAGTCTACTAGAATCTATAGCACATCTAGGTGTCAATAAATATATAAACAAAATAATTTTATATACCTATATCTTGTGTGTTGGTTAGAAAATATTCATTGTCTTCGGTTTGGTCACCTGGGAAAAAGTAATTTCCAAACTTAAAATGTTGAGGCTCATGCTCAGTCTCTCTGTCCTGTCTGACTCTTCATGGCTTCATGGACTGTAGCCCATAAAGCTCCTCTGTCCTTGGGACTTTTCAGGCAAGAATACTGGAGTGGCTTGCCATTTCCTCCTCCAAGGGATCTTCCCAATCCAGGGATAGAACCTGTGTCTCCTGCATTGGCAGGCAGATTCTTTATCACTGATCCACTTGGGAAGCCCCAAAATATTGAGGACGATGCTAAAACTTTGCAATACCGCTAAGGCACATGTAATCTTCCTCTGTCTAACATCAATATTTGTTACAATTGGAAAACCAATCCTAAGAAAATCTATAGCTTAATGGATGGCCTAAATGATACTTTTCCTCTTTAACTAAAAATTAAAGAAAAAAATCATTACTTTTTGTACTCTCCATCAGCCCATCTGTTTCTTACAGGCCATCCTGGTGACAGCTACAGATAAACTTTGACTGTGAACAATCCTTCCTGTTTCTGGAAAAAGTCACATCTGTATATGCTTGTGTTCAGAAGCAGACAGGAGTTTGAATATATTTTTTTCAAAAGAGTAGTGTAGCACAGCACTTTGAAAATCTGCAAACAAAACATGTTTGTGTTTATTTAAAGGATGGGAAAAGAACAAACACTTCATTAATCAGTGGGTTGGAAGATATATGAAAGAGATATATGAAGCAAAGGCAAAACTTAAGCTGAGTGGTAGTTATTATTATATTAAAGAGGAAAAAGAGGAAGAGAATGAACAAGAACAAGAAAAAGATGGTTGCGGGCTAGGACTTATATCCCAGGTGGCACTAACTGCAAAGAATCTACCTGCCAATGCAGGACATGTAAGAGACTCAGGTTCGATCCCTGGGTCAGGAAGATCCCCTGGAGCAGGAAACGACAACCCACTCCATATTCTTGCCTGGAGAATCCCATGGACAGAGGAGCCTGGCAGGGTACAGTCCATGGGGTTGCAAAGAGTCGGACACAATTGAAGTGACTTAGCACAGCACGCATCGGATTTATGGAGTTTTGTAGCAGAAAGTTAGTCCAGAGATTACTGGGCTCCATGTTTTTTTGTTTTGTTTTGTGTTTTGTACTTGTGGACACAAAAACCCAGAGTAGTGAAGTGAGTTATAAGGTCACATGGTGAAGAACACAAGTGATCACCCAAATCAATTTTGGTTTAGGAAGAGTTCTCATCTAATAACCTCACCACATGAGAGATTTCTTAGCTACTTTAAGGTAACCCGGCTAGAACAGTCAAACCTTATGCTTGATAGTTTCCAAATAATAATTGGTGACTCTAAATCCTGAAGATGTTCTGAATCGTGGAACAAATGCAATCAAGTTCACATGCTCAATTCTAGAAACGAAAAAAAGAAAATTAGACTTGGGGAATTGGACAATTCAGAACTTAGTGTCAATTCTTTCAAATACTGTCTATAAACCTGGGGCAAGTTTAAACTCATATTCTCAGCTTCTTTTTCTGTAAAATAGTGATAATGATCCTCAACAAAAAGGCAATTTGTGAAGTCTAGGTTGAATTATGTACCTTAAGACTATGGTATTATACTTGGCACAGTGCTGTTGTTGCTTGGTGGCTAAGTCACGTCTGACTCTTTGCAGCCCCACAGACTGTAATCAGTCTCCACTGTCCATGGATTTTGCAGGTAAGAATGCTCGAGTGGGTTGCCATTTCCTTTTCCAGGGCGTCTTCTCAACACAGGGATAAACTTGAGTCTTCTTTGTTTCCTGCATTGCAGGCAGATCCTTTACCACTGAGCCACCTGGGAAGTCACTACAAACTCTAAAATAGCAAGTATATGCCATCAGTACTTCTTAACCAAGGAAAATAATGAAATTTATGATAAAGAAGTATTTCAAAATACAGCTTTGAGTGCTACTTTCACATTATCAAGTGATAAGAAGTTGTTAATTTTAAAAGGACTTAAGTACATGCTGCCAATAAACAATACATTAAAAAAATCCATAGGAAGCACTTAAAAGTGAATCTGGTGTGTTACTCTGTGTAGTGTACTGGTGAGAGATCTCAGCAGGATGGCAGGATCAAAAAGAACACGGTTTCTCAAGGAGCTATAGTACTTTATCCTTTGGAAAAGCTCCAAATGATGTGTATATTTTATGTATAAACATATATGTAAAAAACCCCTATGTAATTAGTTTCATGTTTAACTGAACTAATTACTTGTAAAGCTGATTACTGCAAAGAAAGTTCGAATCTGAGTGATTTTGCATTTTCACATCACATAAGATGACCAGGTGGTGCAGTGGTAAAAAATCCACCTGCCAGTGCAGGAAACGCAAGAGACCTGGGTTCAATCCCTGGGTTGGGAAGTTACCCTGGAGAAGGAAATGGCTATTCACTGCAGTGCTCTTGCCTGGAAAATTCCATGGACAGAGGAGCCTGAGGAGCTACAGTCCATGGGGTTGCAAAGAGTTGGAGCTGACTGAGCATACACACACACACACACACACACACACACACACACACACACATGCAAGATGAAACATTTGAACATGATTTCTTTCTTTCTTCTCCAAAAGATGATACCATAAGTAATGAGAAATTCCAGAAAATCATGTTCTAGTTCTGGCTTTATCTCTCAATGAACTATGAACTCACATCTGCCACTTACGCTCTCATTCTGTTTACTCACTTGTGAAGGGTGGGTAATGACAACTCTTTCCATCCCCTTCAGTTCCAGCCCTATTTAAGGGTTAAGTAAAATGCTTACAGGGAAGACAGGAAACACTAAGTAGGTGTCAATGCATTTCTTTGTACAGGCAAGGCCCCCTCCTCACAGGGCTAACCAGTTAGTGAGGAAAAGAGGAAAGAGGGGAGGGAAGGACCACGTGAGGACCTGAGCCAGTAGGAGGGAGCCTAGAAGGAGCATCAGACTTCAGTTCAGTTCAGGTGCTCAGCTGTGTCCGACTCTTCATGACCCCATGGACTGCAGTAGGCCAGCCAGGCTTCCCTGTCCATCACCAACTCCCAGAGCTTACTCAAACTCATGTCCACTAAGTCAGTGATGCCATCCAACCATCTCATCCTCTGCCATCCCACCGTCTCATCCTCTGCCATCCCCTTCTCCTCCTGCCCTCAATCTTTCCCAGGATCAGGGTCTTTTCCAATGAGTCAGTTCTTCCCATCAGGTGGCCAAAGTATTGGAGCTTCGGCTTCAACATCAGTCCTTTCAGTGAATACTCAGGACTGATTTCTGTTAGGACTGGCTGATTGGATCTCCTTGCAGTCCAAGGGACTCTCAATAGTCTTCTCCAGCACCACAGGTCAAAAGCATCAATTCTTCAGTGCTCAGGTTTCTTTGTAAAGTTATTCTTTTCTACTTCACCAAAAGCTCTGTCTCTGAGAATTAATTTGGTGTTGGGGTACAGAGTTGGGATTCAACTTCAAGGTTCCAGGTAGAGGCAAGCTGTGTCACATACAGAAAAAAGACAGCATGCTGATCAGGGAAGGGAAATAAACTTGGCTCATTTGGATCATAGAGTTCAAGGGGAGAATCTTGGAGAGGGATGAGAGTCAGATTGTACACATCTTGCCAGCCACCTTATCTTAGATTTGGGGATCAGAAGGAGTCGCTTAAAGGATTTTACGCAAAGTATTTTTTTATGATTGGTCTCATGAATTATGCATGGATTCATTTGGCAGCTCGAATGCTAAAATGTCCCTGACTCAGGAACAATGAGCTTGAGAATCAAAAGCTCCTACCCTACTCCTGTTCCCTAATCTCTCTCCCTACCCCAAACCAGACACCTCTTCTCTTTGCCTAGATTTTCAGTTTGGTGAACAGCTCCCATCTCTCCATACCCTTGACACTGATTCTGCCTTCAAGAGGACTCATTTGAGAGTGCTGTGTCTAAGACTGAAGCTTCTACCACAGGCAACGGAGCTTTCTCTTCAGTAAACAGTTTTAAGATCACGTCCACCTTCTCTTCTCAGAGCTGTCATGCTATACCATGTTGCTGCTGTATCAAACTCAGAATTGCAGAGTCTAGAGAGATCCTAGAAACCTGTGTTGACAGGTTCATCTCCTCTCCAGTGCCTCAAGGTGAGGAGCTGGACTAAATCCTTCTTTTTACTTCAGTTCTGTTTAATACAGTGGCTGGCCCAAGAGGAATACCATAAATGTGGGAACAAACAACAGATAAGGAAGCTGAGGCCCAGTTGAGTATGAGAACTGTGGCTTCCAGCCCTATGTGTTTTCACTTGAGAAAATATTTGGGTCATCATTAATTCTGGGACATGAGCAGACTTCCTCCCAAATGAGACGCTGTAGGCCACAGGCAGGAAGCGCCGTGAGTCTGATGTTCTGGTTCATCTCCACCCCATGGGACTCTGTCTCTCCTGGGGCAGTGGAATGACTTAATTTCATTACTGAGTTTAGAAGTTTAGAGCAAGAAGTAAGCTTCAGGCACCTCAGCCCAGCCCTGGTCAGTGCCTGATTGACTTCCATTGAGGAAACTTAGAAGTTGGAGTCTGGTCCTTCCTGGGTTGGCCTGCAGGTCTCCGCCTCTGCCTCTCTCTCTCTTCCTCCCTCACAGGATGGGTCCCAGCAGGAAGAATTCCATCCCCTTGTTCTTCCTGGAAGCAGCAGCTTCTGCCCTGTGGGAAGGCAGCTCCACTGGCCCAGGATCACTTGTGATTGTTGGGTGGCTCCTTGGAAGAAAAACTCTAACAAACCTAGACAGTGTATTAAAAAGCAGGGATATCACTTTGTCAACAAAGATCTATTTAGTCAAAGCTATGGTTTTTCCAGTAGTCATGTAAGGATGTGAGAGTTGGACCATAAAGAAGGCTGAGTGCCAAAGAATTAATACTTTCAAACTATGGTGCTGGAGAAGACTCTTGAGAGCCGTCTGGACTGCAAGGAGATCAAGCCAGTCAATCCTAAAGAAAATTAACTCTGACTATTCATTGGAAGGTCTGTTTCTGTTCCAATACTTTGGCTATCTGATGTGAAGAGGGAACTCATTGGAAAAGATCCTGGTGCTGCGACAGAATGAAGGCAAAAAGAAAAGTAATTGACAAAGGATAAGATGCTTAGAAAATGTCACCAACTCAATGGACATGAATCTGAGCAATTTCCAGGAGGTTGTGAAGGACAGGGAAGCCTGGTGTGCTATAGTCCAAGAGGACACAAATAGTCAGACATGATTTAGTGATAGAACAACAAAGTGCCTTTTTATCATCTCAGGTAGTTTGCAAATGTATTGTCATATCTTCCAATAGCTTTAAAGTACTATTTTAAATGTAGAATAGAGTTATATTGTATGCCTGAGAAGAGTATATCCCATTAGGATTCTCATTTTCTCTTACTTCATCACTCAGGGAGGTGGGGTAGGTCAGTTTTCATTCTAGTCCCAAAGAAAGGCAATGCCAAAGAATGCACGAACTACCACACAATTGCACCCATCTCACACGCTAGTGGGCTTTCCTTGTAGCTCCATCAGTAAAGAATCTGCCTGCAGTGCAGAAAACCCGGGTTCTATCCCTGGGTTGGGAAGATCCCCTGGAGAAGGAAATGGTAACCCACTCCAGTATCCTTGCCTGGAAAATCTCATGGACAGAGATTCCTGCTGGGCTGCAGTCCATGGGGTTGCAAAGAGTCAGGTATGACTGAGCGACTAACACTTATGTTACTCAGGAGTGTGCTATTCTAAATAAATAATTTTTGTGATAAGATAGCCATTCAAAAGAAGTAATTAAGCCTAATTTCACAATCAAGAGATAATTCTTTTTAACATATATCAATAGTATCTACTGTTTTGTTGTCTGCATCCAGAGATGTATCAGAAACATTTTTCATGCTATTAAATAATTTTAAAAAATTACCTTTATTGGCTGAACAGTGTCCCACTGTACAGGTAAAAATTCTGTGCTCCATTACAGTTTTCTTTTTTTCCTTCTTTTTAAAGATGACCTGTGGACAAACCAGGATTAACTCACTTGATAGATAAGGAAAAGAAGGCCTAGACTGGTGAGTTTCTTTGCCCAGGTGGCAGACTTATGGTGGTTCTCAGACTAGAACTCAGGGGCACTAATGGGTTCTGCCTCTGATGGGGCACATTCTCTTCATATCAGAAAGGTTAATTGAATTTATTATGCATTTTTTTTGAGCACACACATTTTGTGGACATAAATCACATAGGAAGTAAGCCAACACCCAAAGAGATGGTTAGTTAGCCTTTTCGTGAGGGATCAATGAAGTCTGCTGTAAAAACAAAGAGTATTGAAGCTTTACTTAGCTATAGTTATGCTGTTAAATCGGTAAAGATGGCCACATAAATCCTTTTATAGTACTCTCATTGAAAACTCCGTTTTCAATGAAGAAGACTCACTGGATGGATTTAAGCCTGCCTTGATACAGAGCCACAAGACACAGAGCAACAAGAAATAGACACTTGCTATGGAAACTCACTAAATGTTTGATAATGTTTATGAGGGGTGATGACAGAAAAAGTTGATTAGTTTAGAAACTCATTGCAGCCATCTGAATGCTTAATGTGTGCTGGATTGATCTACTTCCAGAATGGCTTGCTCACATGGTTGTTGGCAGGAAGATTCAGTTTCTTGTCATGAGCTTCTTCATAGAGCTGCTTATTGGATCTTCACAGCCTGAGAACTGGTTCCCCCAGAGTGAGTGATGCAAAAAGACAAGGCAAATGCTATACTAGCTCTCAGGACCTAGTCTTAAAAGTGACATTGCCATGACTCACACAGTGTGCTATTGGTCATACAAATGAACCCTCTTATAATGTGGAGGGAAACTATACAAAGGCATAAATATCATAAGGAATTATCAGGAGATATCTGAAAGGGTTAGTAGCATAGAACCTCCAAATATTGATAGTCAGAAAGCATGCATAGAAATCTGTGTAAGCTTCAAGAAGGGTGTTGTCTCCATTATTCTCTTTAGATGTGGTCAAAGAAGATAATGGAAAGAGAAATCCTTTCTCAAAGTTTGGATTTAAGAGCCAGAGGGCAACGTTGGGAAGCCACTCCCAGAGAGAGAAACCAGGGGATGATCAAAGCATATTTCTTACCTTGAGACAGTGGACACTAACTCACAATAAGACCCTAGGAAAATGCACCAATTCTACTGTCTAGTAATATGTACTGTTAATCTTCCCCTTACACATGAGGGTGTTGATTTGGTTATCCTCTGAGAAATGGAATATTTTCTGCTCTGTCAGTAAACAAAAGATGTCACACTCACTGGTGACTGCAGCTCTCCAACAGGAGCCAGTGAGCCCTGAAGGAAGGTGGGAAGGAAAGAATGTCTGCCATCTACAAGCTATCAGACTGCCGCCACTCCCTTCAGCCACTCCCTACTGTTAACCCTAAGGAAACTCAGTATGTAGAAACCCAGGATAAGGGTCCCAGGTAGCTGATATGCATACCAAGGGAATGATTTCAGTAAGCCAAGACTCTTGCATCTTCCCTAACATAGAAAAGAACTAAATCCCTTAACTTGAGATACCTGGTTTTCCTTTCCTTGTTGTTGTTCAGTCGCTAAGTTGCATCTGACTCTTTGTGACCCCATAGGCTGCAGCACACCAGACTTCCCTGTTGTTCACTATCTCCCAAAGTTTGCTCAGACTCATGTCCATTGAATCAGTGATGTTATCCAACCACTTCACCTTCTGTCACCCCCTTCTCCTCCTGCCCTTAGTCTTTCCCACCAACAGAGTCATTTCCAATGAGTTGGCTCTTTGCATCAAGTGGCCAAAGTATTGCAGCTTTAGCATCATTCCTTCCAATGAATATTCAGGATTGATTTCCTTTAGGATTGACTAGTTGGATCTCCTTGCAGTCCAAAAGACTCTCAAGAGTCTTCTCCAGCACCGCAGTTCAAAAGCATCAATTCTTTGGTGCTCAGTCTTTTTTATGGTCCAACTCTCACATCTATACATGACCACCTGAAAAACCATAGCTTTGACCATATGACCTTTCCTTTAAAAACAATACTCTGTTGATGTTCATGCTACCTGCCCCTTGTTACAAAATTTCTATATAACATACTCCCCCACCTCGTCTCCTTGGAGCAGTTCTCTCAGGGTTACCTGAGATGCTGCCTCCTAGGCTTAAAGTTCTAAAAAAAACTCCACCAAAGAAAACATAACTCTTACTTTTTAGGTTGTGAATATTTCTTAAGTTGACACCTCCCTGTTTCACCCAATGTATTTTGGATATGTGGAGGAAATCACCAGTCTTTTTAGCTTATAGTTCTCTGAATCAGAGGAACCACCTTCAAATCTGATGTGGAAACTATCATGACAGCCTGGATCTTGAGTCTGATGCCATTTTTATAGGAAGATTTTGTTTCTGTGTTTGTGGAAAGAGAGTGAATATTTGTGACCAGAAGTATAGACTACAGCATATTTTCTTATTGTAAAGCAAATAGTAACTTTGTCTTTCCTACTTCTGTGGGAAGGGTGACTTTCCCTGTACAGTGATTGCTAGGTTTGGGCATGGACCCAATGCTTTCGTCAGTGGGATTATAGGAAGAGTTGATGTGCCATTTCCAACCATAAAATCACAGTTACAGGGAATTTCCTCCAGATTTACAAACTCTCTTGTACTCCTGCCCTCCATCATGAGAAAATAATATTCAACACGACTCTCTCTGTTTATGTCCAGGAATGGGAAGATAATTCAGGCTTCCTGAACTAATTGATAGCTTAGAGCAGAATCCTAACATCTTAGGAAGAGGTAAATATTAATTGTAAGTCACTTAAATATTGAAGTTGTTTCTTACACTACACTGTTACAGCAAAAACTGGAGGATACAACAGGCATTAGGATAGATGTTTGGAAAGGCAAGGACCTGGGGTCATATAAAGAACTCCTTCTTATTGTGTCTAAGACATCGCTTTGCTGACAAGTGTGCATTTAGTCAAAGCTATGGTTTTTCCAGTAGTCATGTATAGATGTGAGAGTTGGACTATAAAGAGAGCTGAGTGCTGAAGAATTGATGTTTTTGAACTGTGGTGCTGGAGAAGATTCTTGAGAGTCTCATGGACAGCAAGGAGATCAAACCAGTCAATCCTAAAGGAAATCAACCCTGAATATTCATTGGAAGGACTGATGCTGAAGCTGAAGCTCCAACTCTTTGGCTACCTGATGCAAAGAGCTGACTTATTGGAAAAGACCCTAATGCTGGGGAGGATTGAAGGCAGGAGGAGAAGGGGACGGCAGAGGATGAGATGGCAGGATGGCATCACTGACTCAATGGACGTGAGTTTGAGCAAGCTCCGGGAGATGGTGAAGGACAGGGAAGCCTGATGCAGTCCATGTGGTTGCAAAGAGTCAGACTTAACTGAGCAACTGAACAGTAACAAGAAATCACTTCATACTTATTAAATTTTGTAAAATACATAAAACATAAAGTTTGGTATTCAAACCAATTTTAAGTGTTCAGTTCAGTGGCATTAAGTGAATTTACATCGCTGTGTAACCATCATCATTATTCATCTCTGTACCATCCCAAACCGAAACTCTATATCTATCAAATAATTACTTTTTTGTTTTTTTTTTAAAGAAGGAAGGGGTTACTCATACATTTTTGAGTTGTCAGCACTTTATGTTTGGGCCAAAATAAATGACTGCAGTATTTTTGTTGTTGCTTCTGCTTCCTACATTTCCACTGACCCCAGTTCAAATTATGGACAAGTCGGCAACCTGTTTTTCCGATGTAAAAACTTAAGTTCCCAGAAACTAATGTCATTTTTTGTTCTTTATAAAGGTCTATACTCATTAAAAACTGTCAGTGGAAGAGAAAGGGAAATACGGGTGGAATATTGAGTAAGGAGGAAAAGTAGGGAAGAGAAAGAGGGAAAGAGCAAGAAAGAGAAGTGGTTGTCTGAGCCTGGTAAGGAGGAAACCGCCCGGAGATAGAGACCACCATGTCCCCTGTACCCTGGTCAGCTCAACTCTGCAGCAGTCCCCATCAGACAGTGGTAAACATATCCATCAGCTAAACACTGGCAGGATTTCCAGCAGAGCCATCAGACTTCCCGGAGCCACAGGAAGTGAAGACAATGGGGATGTTATAGCCACCAGAAGGGCCTGAAGGTCAGAGGCCATGGCTCCTTTCTCTAAGTACCAATTAAAGCTCCAGGCTGGGGACACACTTGACAGATGCTGTGGTCCAATATTCGCTGAGCTTATATTTCCTCCCAAGCTGGGATAAAGGAGTCCTATTTAATTTGATGTAAAGTAAATAGAATTACTATGTCTGAGCTTGTGGACAAATTTTTTTTTAATTTTATTTTTTTTTTATTAGTTTTGCCATACAATGACATGATATTGCCATGGGTTTACATATGTTCCCCCTCCAGAACCCCCCTCCTTCCTCCCTCCCCCTGGGAAATCTCGATGCACCAGCCCCGAGCATCAATCCTGGGTTGGCGATTGATTACACATATGATAATTAACATGTTTCAATGCCATTCTCCCGTATCATCCCACCCTTGCCCTCATCCACAGAGTCCACGAGTCTATTCTATACATCTGCGTTCCTTTTGCTGTCTCGCATGCTGGGTTCTCGTTACCGTCTTTCTAAATTCCATATATATGTGTTAGTATACTGTATTGTTGTTTTTCCTTCTGGCTTACTTCACTCTGGATAATGGGCTCCAATTCCATCCACCTGAGTAGAACTGCTTCAAATGAATTTTTTTTTTAATGCTGAGTAATATTCCATTGTGTATATGTACCACAGCTTTCTTATCCATTTGTCAGTTGATGGGCATCTAGGTTGCTTGCATGTCCTGGCTATTGTAAACAAAGCAGCGATGAACATTGGGGTACACGTGGCTCTTTCAATTCTGGTTTCCTCGGTGTATATGCCCAACAGTGGGATTGCTGGGTCATATGGCAGGTCTATTTGCAGCTTTTTAAGGAACCTCCACACTGTTTTCCATAGTGGCTGTACTAGTTTGCAATCCCACCAACAGTGTAAGAGAGTTCCCTTTTCTCCACATCCTCTCCAGCATTTATTACTTGTAGATTTTTGGATTGCAGCCATTCTGACTGGTGTAAAGTGGTACCTCATTGTGGTTTTGATTTGCATTTCTCTGACCCACCTCCCAGAATATTGGAAATAAAAGCACGAATAAACAAATGGGACCTAATTAAAATTAAAAGCTTCTGCACAACAAAGGAAACTATAAGCAAGGTGAAAAGACAGCCTTCAGAATGGGAGAAAATAATAGCCAATGAAGCAACGGACAAACAATTAATCTCAAAAATATACAAGCAACTCCTGTAGCTCCATTCTAGAAAAATAAACGACCCAATCAAAAAGTGGGCCAAAGAACTTAACAGACATTTCTCCAAAGAAGACATAAAAATGGCTAACAGACAAAATTTTTATCCCTTCCATATACATCACACCATTCTTTGGAGGCTGGTGTTATGAACTTCAGTTTTCACCAAAGCAGAAACCAAAGCTGAAGGAGGTTAGGCAATTAAGCAAAAATATTCCTGTCTTATATAACAGAATCAGGATTAGAACCCAACGCACTTGACACATGCCTAAATGGATGCTTGGTTTCTAGATTCCAGCCAGAAGAGATCTTCAGGACCCAAATGCCAGCTTTGAGAGTATTATCTAAAAGAATTCAGGAGGAGAAGCAAATGATTATTAACAGGCAGAAGTGCCCAGTCTCCTGCTTTATGTCTTTTCCAATGTCATTTTCTTGGGGCCTGAAGATGAATTATTCTTTGTTTTTGAGGCTTTCTTCAATCAGCATCAGCCAAAGATTTATAAAAAAAATGAAACACATTGACTGAAAATAATAGAAGGAAAGCATGCTAGAAAGCAAGACAATAACAACTCAAGCCCTAAGTAAAGTCATAGAGATAAAATGCAAAACCGATTAAACACTTGAAAATCCATAGAACTGCAAAAGAACTTCAGGAGTTGGATCTTTAAGTGAAAAAGTAAATATTTGGCAAATGTAATCAAGAAAATAAAATTTTGAAAACTGGACACAAATTAAAGGTCAGAAGAGTAATGCAACAAATGTGTGACTTGCTATAATAAGAAAATATAAACTAAGCTCACCAAAATATATGGTGAACATAAAACATTGCATTGGGATAGCCAAAAAGTTAGTTCAGGTTTTTCCATAAGATGTCATGAAAAAACCCAAACATATTTTTCTTTACCAAACCCTATATTATAAGAGCCAATCTATTTGTCCCTCTTCCATTATGTTAAGAATTTAAAGATAGAGATTCTATATTCAATTTCTGTCATTGTACCTCCAATAGCAAACAAAACAAAATGAAAATGAAAACACACATTATTCTGGCACACAGAGGGCATTCAATAAATACCTATGAAAAAACTTTTTTTATACCATACACACATAATTGGCAGTAATTGGAGAAAACGAAAAACATGAATAGGATAATCAAAAAGGAAGCAATTTTAAAAAGTTATTAGGAATTGTATTTTATACTCCATCAGTTATTTAAGACTTACAAAAAGGAACTAATACATTAATTATTTTGATTTTTCTAAGTAGAAAATCCAGTCAATTATGAATAATAATTTGTTCTTATTTAAAGTAGGCATTATTTGATTGGTTCATGTTTTATTCCACTGATCAGAAATTATAGGGCATGCTTCCAGGCTATGTCAGTGTTAAATATGTAGACCATAAACTCTAAGCTCTTTGCTTTTAAGTAACATACAGTCTAGTGGGGTGGGCATTTATGCTCAGCAGTTGATCCTTCTTCAGCTAGCTAAAGGACCTTCAGTTTCTTTACCTATTAAGTAAAAGGGAGAAAAAAATATTTATTTATGCCATTCAATTTAAAAGTGATGTGGAAAATATAAGTAGAATTTAGATCTTAAAAAATTATACTGTTTCCACCTCTCAGAAGAAATCATGTTTTTATATTCAAGATTCCAGATACGTTCTGTATATTCTGTAATTGAGAAAAATGGCCCTAAAATGTCAGTCTCATCAGTGTTTTATGCTGTATTAGTCTGCTTGGGATGTCACTATAAATGCCATGGACTGGGTGGTTTTCAGCATAGACATTCGTTTTCTTACAGTTCAGGAGCCGGGAAGTCTGAGATCAAAGAATCGGCAAACTTGGTTCTTCATTGAGTTCTTTCTGGTTCATAGATAGCTGTCTTCTATAACCATGGGAGAGAGACAGAGAGAGAAAGGAACGAAGCTCTCTGGAGTCTCCCTTATAAAGGCACTAAAGAGAGTTTCACCTTCAGGGCCTCATCTCAACCTAATCACCTCCGGTGAACATTAATAAAGGAAACCCCACTAAGGTGGAGTGGGATTCCAGAAAGGCGGCTATCACTCAACATCAATAAAGATCACGGAAGCAAGAGTGATAACCTCCACCTCCAGAAGGAAGTAACCCTGCTTTAGTGCCTCCAGCAGGAGAAAGAAATATTTATCTCTTTTCTTGGCAACAACTCAGTCAATGAGAGACTGTCCCAACTCAGCCAATGAAAAGCCACTCTACACTGAACTCTCAGCTTCCTTCAGTGGATGTTTTGCTTATAACAAGCCCTCTCAACTTCCTTTCCCTTCTATAAAAAAAGTTTCCTTTCTTTTGCTTTACTAGATTTGCCTGTGGCTTATCATATTTCATGTCTAGATTGCAATTCTAAGTTGCTCCCAAGTAAACCCTTTGTGCTGGTAAAAAATAAATGGCAATTTTGTCATGTTAAGTTAAATGCTCAAAGGCCCTCCTCTAAATACCATCACTTTGGGAGCTACAGTTTCAGACTATGGATATGATGGGGCACAATTAAGAATGTAGCATGTACTTTGCATAAGATGCGTAGTTCTTCCTAAACATTTTGAATGTATTGGGTCCTTTAAGGAATACGATAAAATCCATGGATCATTTTCCCAACAACAGGAAGGAATATGGAATATGTGTATAATTCCAGGCACATACACATATGTACATACTGGTGGGCATGACATTTACCTACAGATTTAGGGAATTTCACAAGCCTGGAGCATATTCAAGGCATTCCAGAAGTACAAGGCAGGAATCTTTGCACTAGGCTATTGGAGATCCAATCAAATTTAAACATCATTCTAAAAAGTTATAAGTAACTATTTAGTAACTTATAAGAGTTTCTCTTATAAAGTTTTCCAAGTACAGCTTCTCACTCATAGCCCCAGTTTGGGTGAAATGAAGTGGTTTATTTAAGACCTTATGCTCTGCAGAGAGCAAGCAGGCACATGAAAAGATGTTCATCATCACTGATTATTAGATAAATGTAATTCAAAGCTATAAGAAAGTACTGCCTCACACCAGTCATAATGGCCATGATTAAAAAGTCTAAAATTAAATGTTGTAGAGGTTATAGAGAAAAGGCAGTGTTCATACACTGTTGGTGGGAATGTAAATTAGGGTAGCCACTATGGAAAATGGCATGCAAGTTCCTCAAATAATTAAAGATAAAGTGGCTATAGGATCCAGCAATCTCACTCCTGGGCATACACTCAGATAAAACTATAATTCAAAAAGATACATGCACCTCTATGCTCTTAGCAAAACTATTTAAAATAGCCAAGACATGAAAACAACCTAAATATCCATTAACAGATGAGTGGATGAAGATGTGGTACAAATTCATGATGGAATATTACTCAGACTTAAAAGCAGAATGAGATAATGTCATTTGCAGCCACATAGACAGATCTAGAGATTATCATACTAAATGAAGGAAGTAAGACAGAGAAAGACAAATGTAATATCATAGGACATCATGGAATCTAAAATACGACACAAATGAACTTCTCTATGACACAGAAACAGGTTCACAGACAGAGACCAGACTTGTGATTGCCAAAGGGTAGGCAGGGAAACTGAAGAGTTGCAAGTTTGGGATTAGCAGATGCAAACTTATACATACAAAATGGAAAAGTGTCCTCCCCTATCACACAGAGAGCTATATTCATTATGCTGTGATAAATCACAATGGAAAAGAATATGAAAAGATGTACACAAGTATGATTGAGTCACTTTCTGCTGTCCAGCAGAAATTAGCATTGTAATTCAACTGCATGTCAATAATTGTTTTTAAAGTGAGAAAGCCTAAATAAATAAATAAATACTGCATGCTCTATTTCCTATAAAGAATTTCGTTCATACAAGGGAAATCATGACTGTCTCCTTTATCCTGTGGATGTTGAACCTGGAAGAGATCTTATTAGCTTTTCTGAATTAACTTGGTTCAAACTCTTTTAAAATTATTATAAAATGAATGCTTTTATTATTTCTTAGAACTGTTTGTTGTTGTTTAGTCATTCAGTCATGTCTGACTGTTTATGATCCCATGAACTACAGCAAGCCAGGCTTTCCTGTCCTTCACCATCTCCCAGAGTGAAACTCATGTCCATTGAGTCATGATGCCATCTAACTATCTCATTCATTAAATTTTCCAGGCAAAAATACTGGAATGGGTAGCCACTTCCTTCTCCAGGGAATCTTCCCTACCCAGAGATCAAACCCAGGTCTCCTGCATTGCAGGCAGATTCTTCACCATCTGAGCCACCAGATAAGCCCCTTAAAACTATTAAACTCCTGCAACTCTCATTCAGGGTTTCTATGACCAACTTAATAAATACTGCCAGAATAACTATGTGGCATGTAGTAGTTAAGATGTTTCTCAGAGTGCAGTATATTATGTCTGCTTCATTTTCCAATATAACCAGAGAATTCTGGATTTTCTTTTCCTTCTGATGGACTCAAATGAATTTTCAAAGACGGCTGGTCAGTGTATGGCTCCCATAGAATTTCATGCCCCGCTGCGTAGATAACACAGTCACTATTCTGATTGTAGTTGTGCTGCAGGGCTACTTTCATTGTCCCTTTATTTGGACTTTAAGCAAAAGAGAGGTTTGTTTGGTAGAATATATAACAGTATTACAAAATCATTAACTTCTTCCAAACTTCTCTTTGTGATCATCAGCACCTGTAATTAATCCCCAAGACTGTGATATTTGATTTCTGTACACTCCACCTTCTCTTCGATAGAAGGCCTTGTATTTATCCACACATCGTCAGTCTTACTGAAATTGCCCTCTCTGATACAGCCTTGAACCTCTGAGCTCATGGCAATAAAGGATCTTCTGTCAGCAAAGGGGGAAGAACCTCTAATTTGAAACCAGTGAAATGCAGATGTTACTTACAAGGCTTCACGGACCAGAGAAAGGCATAAAAAGTTCAGATTGAAATGGAAATAAAAAGGGATGTTGGAGAAGAAACAAGGTCCTGGGGCTTGTAAAGAAATGGAGCCAGTGGATGCAGGGAGTATTAATCAGGAGGAAAGGTCGGTCCATAGACCTTGGCACCTCTTTGAATGCCTTGCATTTATTAAAAGTGCATGATTTCCATAGGAAGGGCTCATGTACCACACACACGCAAAGGAAGGTGCAGGCCAAACTGGGCTTTTCCCAGCACCGAAAGAAGAGGAAGACGGATCAGAAGAGAGAGGGAGCTGGACTATCAATGTGTAAAAACCCCCAGGGCCCAAAGTGTTTGTCACTTATTGTGTCCAACTCTTTGAGACCCCGTGGACGGTAGCCTGCTAGGCTTCTCTGTCCATGGAATTCTCCAGGAACGAATACTGGCATGGATTACCATTCCCTTCTCCAGGGGATTGTCCCAACACAGGGAATGATCCCAGGTCTTCCTCACTGCAGGCAGATTCTTAACCGTCTGAGCCACCAGGGAAGCCCCAGGGCCCAAAACCCTTGCAGAAACCCATTGAGACCCGCAAAGAATAACTTCTTAGAATTCCAGCTGCTCTCTGACCCAATTAGATGATAACTGGTGTTTATTTGTATCAGAATACTAACTTATATTTTACTCTTTGTTGCTATGTTTTTCCTCACCTTGGTTAAAGCCCATTGGGCCACTCTTTTTTAGGTTTTGTGTGTTTGGTACTGCCATACTAAAAGCAGAATTGTCTAAAATTAACCTCCTTTTCAAGCTTCAGTCTCTGAACAAAACGAAAGCATATAGCTTCCCTTTGGCCTTGGAAGCATAAAGGATCCTCGGTAAGGGTAGATTGAAAACCACCTCCTGTTCCAAGGCCTAGGGGCTTGAATGGTCAGATTTCAATTGATATGAAGAAGCTATTCCAACTTCTTTTAAGTATTTGTGCTGGAAGATTCTTAGTTACTACATGTGCTTTCTCCACTCTTTGCCTTCACTTCACCCTCTACTCCAACACCTCCAGTGCCTTCAATGGTTGACTCTGAGCCAACCAGGAACTCTCCCCCCTGCTCCCCACCCCCAGGAACCAGACAGACTTGTTTTATGGTAATTAAGTTGAAAGGGTCTAGAGGACATCTGATCCACGTGCTCAGCTTACAGGAAATGCAGACTCTTGCCCACTTACCCTGGACACAGGGCATCGCCATCCATTTAGGCTGCTGTAGCGAAATGCCAGAGACTTGGAAGCTTGTAAGCAACACAATGGATTTCTCACAATTCTGGAAGCTGGCACTAAGAGATCAGGGTGCCAACAGGTTTGGGCTCTGGTGAAAGCCTGCTTCTGAAGTGCAGACTGCGTGACATCTCTCTACATCCTCATGGTAAAAAACAAGCAAGAAAGCCCTCTGAGGTCCTTTCATAAAGGCATGAGTCCATTCATGAGAGTTTCGCCCCCATGACCTAATTATGGCCCAAAGGTCCTACCTCCTAATGTCATTGGGAGTTAGAGCTCCAATGTATGAATTTCAGAGAGACATAAACATCCAATTCATTGTACACAGATACCTACTTAATTGCAGATTTCAGACTATACTCCAAGTTTGCCAGTTCCCTCCAGAACATATATAATAACAAGTATTCTTGGTGTGAAATTCTGTTGGATATCTTCTGCTTAGTGAGACCATGCAGTGGAGAATGGAAAACCACTTCCCCACTGGGAACTGAGTTGCCAAAGTTCTTTATCCAAGACCGTTCAAATGCCACTAGCAAGGTCATAATCCACTGCCGTTTTATCCATATGGCCAGGTCTCCTTTCCCCCGTCCACTCAGTATTATAGATTATCGGTGTGTGCTGTGTGCTAAGTCGCTTCAGTCAAGTCCCACTCTTTGTGACCCCATGGGCTGTAGCCAGTCAGCCTCCCATGTCCATGGGATTCTCCAGGCAAGAATACTGGAGTGGTTGCCATTTCGTCCTCCAGGGGATCTTCCCGACCCAGGGAGTGAACCTGCATCTCTTACATCACCTGCATTGACAGGCGGGCTCTTTACCACTATTTCCACCTGCTCACTTATTCTCACAGAGCTTATGCTTTTTTCATTTCTGTGCTCCATTCTCTGGCCAGTAGAAGGTTCTTCCTAAAGGTTTGATGAGGTGGATCTAGAGAACTGAATTTCTTCATTTCTAAGATTGCATTCCCTGATGATAATCTAGAATATGAACATGTTGAAGTGTTTGAAAAGCTGTCACATGGAACTTAATACTCATAGAAATTCCTAATATTTAGCGAATAAGAATACTTATCTGCTTCAAATCGGATGATAAGTCTTTTACCTTGATTATCTCACTCAGTCCTTACAACAACCCTGTGAAATAGGTACCTTTGTTACCCTCTCTTTATGGAAGAAAAGCCTGAGACACGGGAAGGTGATATAAACTTGCTGACTCACATCTAGCTAGGAAAGCTCATTCTTGTTTCACATGGAGCTAAATGAAGAGGTAGAAAATGAATCCAGGATTGAAAACATCATGGATTAAAATTTTGGTTTCACTGAAAGGAAGCTTCCAGACTGAAGCTATTCTTGGGATTCAGACTGTGATGATGATAGCTTTGCAGATAAAGAATCCATCTACAATGCAGGAGACCCAGGAGACATGAGTTCAATTTCTGGGGCAGGTAGATCCCTTGGAGGAGGAAATGGCAAACCACTCCAGGATTCTCACCTGAAAAATCCCATGGACAGAGGAGCCTGGCAGGCTGCAGTCATGGGGTTGCAAAGAGTTGGGCACAACTGAGCAGGCATACACAAACTCTCTTTTCTTGAACATAATTTATAATTCCAGGAAAATTACTTGACAGGCACATTATAAAGGAGTTCAAGTACAAGAATGCTTAAACATCTAAAAGAATGCCTCTCTGTCCTAAAGTGTGATGATTTCTCAACAACCTCCTATATATTTATGCATCTCTCTTATCCATATTTTGTGTATCTATTTCTTAGCCAGCCTTCCCACCCTGTGTTTATAGGATCTATTTTGTTCACTAGCTCACAAAGGAAAGGGTCAGGCCTGTTTTGTGCTACTCTCTCATACAAACACAGAAGGGTTTGTTGTTGCTTTTGCTTTGAAAAACAAAGCTGGGTTTAGTTTAGAAACAGAAAATGCTTTTCAGAGAAGCTAGAGCAAAGGTCTCTGGAAGCCACACAACACAAACTGGAGGCAGGTGAAGAAGCTACATCGTAGTGTTCTTTCAGTTATGTTGTTTTGGTCCTGTCTTTTCTGTCCACCTGCAGTGCCATCCTGCCCCCTGCTCCTGACAGCAAAAACTGTGAGTGTGATAAATGAAAGGGCTTCTCATCATTGGACTTCTTAGATGTGGCCAGAGCCAATATCTATTCACAGGAGGTATTTCTGGACTCTATTGACTTCTGCAATTGCCCACCATTTTCTCCTTTCACAGGAAAAAACCAATTAAACAGGACATGATGTGTTACTGATGGTGCCACCTAATGAATTCCTGAACTGCCCAAGCCTACCAGGAACAACTGTTAAGCACCCTTTGATGACATTAAACAGGGGAAGTATAAGTGTACATTCTCCTATGGAAGGAAAGCAGGGTTCAGAGAGAGATCCCATTTTTTTGCTTTACAAAACCCAAAATCTATTTCAATGAGCAGATTCATATGTTACTGATATGCAGGCTTCCCAGTCACTGCAACCCTTCTGTCTGTGCTCTGAAGGAAGCTTGTTTCCTGGCTGGAACTTCATTTTGTTTCAGGGAATCAGACCCTAAAGTAGATATGGCTTCTAATCGTGTACCTTTACACACCTACCATTACTGCAAGCCACTCATTTCAGTTCAGTCACCCAGTCATGTCTGACTCTTTGAAACCCCATGAGCCACAGCACGCCAGGCCTCCCTGTCCATCACCAACTCCTGGAGTCCACCCAGACCCATATCCATTGAGTCGGTGATGCCTTAGAAAACCTCACTACAAACAAAGCTAGTGGAGGTGATGGAACTCCAGCTGAGCTATTTCAAATCCTAAAAGATGATGCTGTGAAAGTGCTGCACTCAATATGCCAGCAAATTTGGAAAACTCAGCAATGGCCACAGGACTGGAAAAGGTCAGTTTGCATTCCTATCCCAAAGAAAGGCAATGCCAAAGAATGCTCAAACTACCACACAATTGCACTCATCTCACACGCTAGTAAAGTAATGCTCAAAATTCTCCAAGCCAGGCT
Source organism: Antilocapra americana (assembly GCA_007570785.1). Classification (NCBI taxonomy): domain Eukaryota; kingdom Metazoa; phylum Chordata; class Mammalia; order Artiodactyla; family Antilocapridae; genus Antilocapra; species Antilocapra americana. Next base: position 1,384,099 of record ML660770.1, on the reverse strand, counting down.
TCAGCAATACATGAACCATGAACTTGCAGATGTGCAAGCTGGTTTTAGAAAAGGCAGAGGAACCAGAGATCAAATTGCCAACATTCACTGGATTATCATAAAAGCAAGAGAGTTCCAGAAAAACATCTACTTCTGCTTTATTGACTATGCCAAAGTCTTTGACTGTGTGGATCACAACAAATTGTGGAAAATTCTTAGAGATGGGAATACCAGACCGTCTGACCTGCCTCTTGAGAAGCCTGTATGCAGGTCAGGAAGCAACCGTTAGAACTGGACATGGAACAACAGACAGGTTCCAAATAGGAAAAGCAGTACATCAAGGCTGTATATTGTCACCCTGCTTATTTAACTTATATGCAGAGTACATCATGAGAAACGCTGGGCTGGAGGAAGCACAAGCTGGAATCAAGATTGCCGGGGGAAATATCAATAACTTCAGATGTGCAGATGACACCACCCTTATGGTAGAAAGTGAAGAGGAACTAAAAAGTCTCTTGCTGAAAGTAAAAGAGGAGAGTGAAAAAAGTTGGCTTGAGGCTCAACATTAAGAAGATACCTAAGATCATGGCATCTGGTCCCATCATTTCATGGGAAATAGATGGGGAAACAGTGGAAAAAGTGTCAGACTTTATTTTGGGGGGCTCCAAAATCACTGCAGATGGTGATTGCAGCCAGGAAATTAAAAGATGCTTACTCCTTAGAAGGAAAGTTATGGTCAACCTGGATAGCATATAGAAAAGCAGAGACATTACTTTGCCAATAAAGATTCATCTAGTCAAGGCTACGGTTTTTCCAGTAGTCATGTATGGACGTGAGAGTTGGACAGTTAAAAAGGCTGAGCGCCGAAGAATTGATGCTTTTGAACTGTGGTGTTGGAGAAGACTCTTGAGAGTCCCTTGGACTGCAAGGAGATCCAACCAGTCCATCCTAAAGGAGATCAGTCCTGGGTGTTCATTGGAAGGACTGATGTTAAAGCTGAAACTCCAGTCCTTTGGCCACCTGATGCAAAGAATTGACTCATTGAAAAAGACCTTGATGCTGGGAAGGATTGGGGGCAGGAGGAGAAGGGGAAGACAGAAGATGAGATGGCTGGATGGCATCACCGACTCAATGGACATGGATTTGGGTGGACTCTAGGAGTTGGTGATGGACAGGCAGGCCTGATGTGCTGCAGTTCATGGGGTTACAAAGAGTTGGACACGACTGAGCGACTGAACTGATACTGATGCCATCCAACCATCTCATTCTCTGTCGTCCTCTTCTCCTCCTGCCCTCAATCTTTTCAAATGAGTTAGCTCTTCACATCAGGTGGCCAAAGGATTGGAGCTTCAGTCTCAACATTAGTCCTTCCAATGAATATCCAGGACTGATTTCCTTTAGGATGGATTGGTTGGATCTCCTTGCAGTCCAAGGGACTCTCAAGCATCTTCTCCAACAGCACAGTTCAAAAACATCAATTTTTTGATGCTCAGCTTTCTTTATAGTCCAACACTCGCATCTATATATAGCTACTGCATGCCACTAGTAGAAATCTCAGCTTCTGCTTTGCATCTTCTGAGCTGGTTCCTAAATTCCTCTGCTACCTTTATTGGAGAAATAATCACTGCAAACGTTGATAGAATTCATATAATGTATTGTCACTATGATTAGTACTTGATGTATTTCAAATAATTAACATAATTCTGTGGTTAGGGGTTATTAGCCCATTTTTTCTGAAAAAATTTAATTTTATCTTGGAGTGTAGTTGATTAACAATGTGGTGTTAGTCTCTGGTATTCAACAAACTGATTCAGTTATACATATTTGTAAAAGAAGTTTACAAATTCTTCTTCCATTTAGGTTATTACAAAGTACTGAGTAGAGTTCTCTGTGCTATACAGTAGGTCCTTGTTGGCTATCTGTTTTAAATATAGCTGTGTGTATGTGTCAATCCCAAGCTCTCCATCTATCTATTAGTCCACTTTTAAAATGAAAAATATAAAACATATGGAAGGTGTATAACTTTCATGAGGTTACAGAACTGCTTTTGGAATAAGGATTTGAACTCAGGACTGTTAGCTCCAAAGACTGTGCCCCATACTGTTACCTGCTGTACCACCTCTTGTGATATGACCCTTCCCAGTCTTAGACAGGGGGATACCTTCCTATATCTTACTTCATTTCTTATTTGTAGTCTTACCTGAATACTAGATACTGATCTTGCCATCAGTTCTGAGTGGATATATTCCAATTCCAGAAGCTGATATGAGAAGGGCCATAAATATGTGAACAGTGCTACTTATTTGGCATCCTTGTAAAAATGATGCAACTTCGGCTCAGACAACGAAGTGTCACCTGCTGAAACAATTTCTACAGAAAAACTTTCCAGACACCTAAGTTCATTTAAACATGTGCTCCTGGACATATATTCACCTTTTTTAATTGTCCGAGTAGTGCTCCCCAAAGTTAATGATTGCTGCATTAGAACGTAGGGTGATGCTGGTTGCAATTATGGAGTGCAGAGCGCCTGGTCTTGTCTTAAATAGCACCAGATTATGATGGTTTTAGTATTAGTGTTGTTGTTAATGTCAGAAGTTCTTGTCTCTTATTATCAGTTTTCTATCATCTTCCTAACTTCTGGGCTGGTGTGAGTCCTTCACTACCCTTTGAAATGTTCATGCATTGTTTATAAGTTTAAGCCAATGCTGGGAGATAGGGAAGGATAGGGAAACCTGGCGTGGCACAGTCCATGGGGTCACAAAGCATCAGACATAACTTAGCAACTGAACAACAACAGCTGTAGGAAAACATACTCAAGGAGGTTTGAATTCAGAACATATGTGTACTGCTTTGTGGAGAGTACAGGATGGGCAGGCCCCCAAGAGATTTTATAATCAGGGTGACGATTGATAAAATATTATGCAAAATACGAAACAGGATGTAATTATTTGCCTTAGTAGATATAGAAGTTAAACACTATAGGAACAAAGAGCTCCACCAGAAGTAGTTCTACCCCATTTTGCTCATTACTAGTGAAATGGGTGATTCTCTTCTAAGACCACATCACACTGAATTTCCAGAGGGTCTGTGCTTCTCTCTTACTAAAACAATTGGAGACATGGTGCTAGCCTCAGATGGAAAAGGGTTTTCTCAACTTACTAAAAACTATTTTATCACCTTGTAGGCATGGCTCAGGGGTAAAGAATCCACCAGCAATGCAGATCAAACTTGCCCAATTTGGTTCCTGCCTCAGGAAGATCCCCTGGAGAAGGAAATGGCAACCCACTCCAATATTGTTGCCTAGGAAATCCCACTGACAGAGAGTCTGGTGGCCCAGTCCCTAGGGTCACAAAGAGTTAGGTATGAGTGAGCATGCGTGCATGAACCCCCTACAGTGGACCATTTCCCGGTGAAGAGATAGCACATTTTGCCTTGAGCTGTTTCCTCTGGAGAACCAAAAGATAGAGGCCGCTTTGCAAGAGACGATGCGTTGTGCTAGAATGTGTACTTATGTTAGTGCCCTGTGAGCCAACTCCGTTACTTTGATGACTTTTTGACCTGCCAACTCTGTTACAATCCCAAGACAGTCAAACAAACAGTAACTCGGGTGCCAATATAAAGGAATTTTTCAGGGGTGTTACAATTCCTCATCAGTTGGTTTTAAAATTCATCAAAAAGGAGATTACCATTGGTGGGTCTGCCCTAGTCAGGTAAATCCAGCCCAGATGTTCAAATAGTTTGTTCCAAAGAGATCCCAGCCCACGTGTGGTTTTTCCAGAGTTGAACTCTGACTGATACTACTATTGAAATAGTTACAGAAATGATTGCTCATAAATTGTTTCCTAATTTATGAGATGGAGATTTGTGACAATAAGAAATCCTATTTATGGGCTTCCAGGCATTGGGTAGGCTGTGAAAAAAGACTGGAATCATAGTAGTTTGAAGCCAGTAAAAGATATTCTAGTTTAAAGTTTGCAATTTGTTCAGTGCACAGTAAGTGTTCATTGTGTGCATTTTCCCTGAGGGAATAAAACTGAGTACATAAAATTCCCAGGAGAAAAAACATTTTCCCCTTAAGAGTAACATTAAATGTCCTGATTTCATTTTGATGTCCAGAGAAGACTATGGACCAAACAGATTTGAAGACTTCTCTTAGACCCCCGCCTGCTGGACTGGAGTTTTAATGAAGAAAGTCTAGATTTTTTTTCTTTTGATATTGGAAAACTGTCTCAGACTCTCAGATGTAGTAAAATCAAGGTCAGCTGAATAAGGGGCCAAGGATCACATTCATGGGCAAAAAGCATTGCCTGTGTGAAACTGGCTTTGTTATTTAAACATTTATGACAACTATATGCTTGATCCTTGAGTCACTAGGATAAATGACTTAAACTATGTTAAATATCAGTATATTGAAATGATTTAGGAAAACTGGGCCTAAAATGCCATATATTAAACTATTTATTTTAAATATATTTTAAAAAATGACTATGGAAAAAGTCTCTTTTTAATTAATGATTCACCATGTTATAGGATAAGCAGCAGCTTCAGATTTAAGGGTGGGTTTCATAACAAAGTTCTATTTAGAAGTGTAGTTAACATGAAAAGATGAAGTAGATAAATCTATTAAACTGTAGCATCCCGTATATTCATGCATTCCATTATAAAACAGTTCAATTATGCAGAAATAAAGAAGTCCAAAGAATGCAGGTGACATGTTTATGGCATATGAAGGGAAGGCATAAGGTGAGGCATCTATCACCAGATAGATGACATTGCCTATAAAGGAGGCAATGAAATGCTGAGATTTTAGACATGTGCTTTCCATAGAGAGAGGTCAGATGAAGGCATTGCATCATGCTTCCTGGAAAATCTATTTCTTCCCAAATTGTGACATCCACGCTAGTTCTCCAACGCACACATAGAGGCAAAGGCAAGGGAGGGTCTGAAGGATAGGGGTGCTGGCTCTGGAGCAAACTGCGTGGGTTCAAATTCTGTTCACCCTGACCAGGTGTGTCACCTGGGTACCTTCCTATGCTTCGACATCTTCATCCTTAAATTTTGGTACTGGCATGTCCCTCATAAGATGGGTTGTTGAGAGAACTGAAATGTTGAAAGTGTTTTGAATAATATTTGGCCCATTATAAGTCCCTAATAATTAGTTTATTACAATAGTATATAAGTATTATATATACATGAGGGCTTCCCTTGTGGCTCAGCCAGTAAGGAATCCCTCTGCAATGCAGGAGACCTGGGTTCGATCCTTGGGTCAGGAAGATCCTCTGGAGAAAGGAAATGTTACCCACTCCAGTATTCTGGCCTGGAGAATTCCATGGACTGAATAGTCCATGGGGTTGCAAAGAGTCAGACACTACTGAGAGACTTTCACTTATTATATATACATATATACATAGATACACACTACCATATGAAGAATAGATAAGGACTTACTGTATAATACAGGGAAGTATATTCAATATCTTAAAATAACCTGAAGGAAAAGCACCTGAAGAATAATATATGTATATAAATGTATATGTATAATATATGTGTGTGTGTGTGTGTGTGTGTGTATTGCTGTTTTGTTCCTAAGTCTGTCCAACTCTTGCAGCCCAACAGACTGCAGCTTGCTAGGCTCTTCTGTCCATGGGGTTTTCTAGGCAAGAATATTGGAGTAGGTTGCCATTTCATGCTCCAGGGTATCTTCCCAACCCAGGGATCAAACCCATATCTCCTGCATGCATCTTCTGCATTGCAGGTAGATTCTTTACCCACTGAGCCACCAGAAAAGCCTATATATGTATACACACACACACACACACACACATACACACACACACACACACACACATATACGTATAACCAAATCACTTTTCTGCACACCTGAAAATAATACAGCATTGTAGATCAGTTTTACTCAATAAAAAATAAAATTAGAAGATGGATGTACAATGTTTTATAAATACACACAATGTTATATATATATATGTCATTCTACTTGCATATTATACCATGTAAACAAGAGGAAGCCAGAGTGCCTCTCCCTTCTGAGACAAGAGAGGTGAAAAACATCGAGGTGAGAACAGGTATCCTAGGCTGGTGCTCTGCAGACAACCACCTGCTATCACCTGAACTGACAACATCAACGAAAAACCCCACAACAAACAAAAACAAAAACACACGCTGCCTTACACCCAGTCACAAACCATGTTTTGGTCCTGGCCCCACTGGTGAGCCCTTGGAGAATGGAGAATCCCTGCTGGAGTGGAAGGTCTCACCGAAAGGTAATGGAGCTAAAGCAAACCATCATCCCTGCCTAGCCACAAACCTGGGTGAGATTTGGGAACAGCTGGAGAGACTTGTAAGTTTGCCTGCATGGTGAGAAGCATGGCCTGCAGAAGGCCAGGAAGAGAGCACCATCTGTTTAAGGGTAAACTTCAACTAACATTTGTCTTGTAAGCAATTCTTGCACATTTGCGCTGTGCCACCTTCTGTTTTTCCCCCATACGTGGTACAGTACAAAATATGAGACAGATGTGATGACCCTCATTTTATAAGAAGAAAGCATGGTGCAGAGAAGAAATGACTTACCAGGTCTATGCCAAACCGCTGCCGTATAGCCACGGCACCACACGAAGGAAAACCCCAGCACCGGATGTAACACCTTAGCTCCAGACCATCCATGGGCTAAGCCCTAGACCCGGCTATCTTCCTCTTACCTGTGACCCTCAAATATTAATTTCTCAGCCTACAGCCACACCACCCTGAATGCACTTGATCTCATCTCATCAAATATTAGTTTTTTTTAGCTATTTTGCCAGTTTGGGTACTTTATATTTCCAGACCGAACACTGAATATCATTCTCCTTGTTCCAAATTGATTTCTTGGTTCAGTTCAGTTGCTCAGTCATGTCTGACTCTTTGCGACCCCATAGACTGCAGCACAACAGGCCTCTCTATCCATCACTAACTCCCGAACTTTACTCAAACTCATGTCCATCGAGTCAGTGATGCCATCCAACCACCTCATCCTCTGTCGTCCCCTTCTCCTCCAATCTTTCCCAGCATCACAGTCTTTTCAAATGAGTCAGTTCTTCTCATCAGGTGGCCAAAGTATTGATTCCTACTTATATGAATTGTGGTCCCAAACTCCTCAGCTTTCATCAAGTAAAACATCCCCCAGTTAGTTTTGAAACCTGGATCTTATTATCACACACCCTGCTGTGTAAATGGAGTAAACGGAGCTTTTTCTGGCCCTGGTATCAGGACTTAATTATTTGCCAGTTGTAATGAAGGATTAAAACCCACACTTTCTGATGCCTTTAGTTAGAATAGACAAAATTTTACTGTAAAATAGCAAAGAACCCCAGCTGCTTAGACGCTTCAATTTGTTATTATTGTTCAGTTACTAAGTTGTGTCCAACTCTGCAACCCCATGGACTGCAGCACATAAGGCTTTCCTGTCCACCACTATTTCTGGAGTTTGCTTTAACTCATGTCCATTGAGTTAGTAATGCTTTCTAATCATCTCATCCTCTTCCACTCTCTTCTCCTTTTGCCCTCAATCTTTCCCAGAATCAGGGTCCTTTTCAATGAGTCAGCTCTTTACATCAAGTGGCCAAAGTATTGGAGCTTCAGCTTCAGCAACAGTCCTTCCAATGAATAAATGCTTAATTTTTTCTCATCCAATGTTTTCCGAGAATAGCTTGTGGGCTTAATTCGCATGTCATAAGGAATATTTGAATTGGATGATTTATTTGGCTTATCCCAGAGAACAGATTCTGAGTTGTCTACCTGGAAGAAGAAAGCCAGACCATGTTGGACCCTGGGGAGGACACAGATTAAACACTGAAGATAGATTAAAAGGTTGTCATTTGAAAGCAGAGTTGGACACAAGTTAATGTGCTTAAGACATTATAGCCAGGACCCAAGGGGTGGGACATGTATTCCAGGGTCATCGATGAGTGGGTAAAAATGAAGCCATGTCGGAGAAACTGGAGAGTCTCCGAAATCTGCTGGGTTCTGGAAGCCTCACTTCTCCCCAGTATTCTTCTGGGTTAAGGCCTGCCAGTCCGGGTGTCGCTACTGCTTAAGGGTCATCACCATCAGAGAAAAAAACCTGATTCTTTTCAGTGTTTATATTCTGTTATGTGACTTGAGAAGACAAGCAAAAGGAACGAGATCTATTATGTTCTATATATTAGTTAAATTTCACATGTAAATTTCATTTAATTCTCACTACAGTCTTTCCAGGTATTCTTCTGTATTTATATACATACATTATGTATGTATACGTATATTACATATGTGTGTATGTGCTCAGTAGCTCAGCCTTGCCCACCTCTGCAACCCCATGGACTGTAGCCCACCAGACTCCTCTGTCCATGGAATTTTCCAGGCAGGAATACTGGATTGGAGGGCCATTTCCTCCTCTGGGGGTCTTCCCAAACCAGGGATTGAATCTGTATCTCTTGTGTCTCCTGCACTAGCAAGCAGATTCTTTACTAGCGCCATCTGGGATGCCCATATATTACATATATTTTGAAACAAATTAGCAGAAGTTCATGAAAACCATGTATTAAGTAACTGGAGTTTTGAGCTAGAGCCAGCCTGACTCAGTAACTTAAGTTCTGCCCCCTTTAACATGCTGCCTCCCTCTCTGGGCATTGGGAGGTGGGATTAGGTTAGCAGAAAATGATATTCAGTTACCATTGGGTGGGCTGTGAGGGATCAATGAAAACCCTTGTACACAACAGTGTAAATGCAAGCTCCTCAAATGATACTGATGACACGATTCCAGAAAAGTTGGCAGCGCCTGCCACCACAAGGCGTCCCTAAAATGTGCCCAGCCTTGGCTATAATTACTAAATCCCAGGATGATCTCATAGGCTGTCAGCTCACAGAGTTGTCAGCTCACAGAGTTGTCATCTCTAAGTGCCATGGTATCTTAATTTCAACGTGTGTGGAAGGCAGAGTATACTATGTTCTCTCAGGGGCTCTTTAAGTAAATTAGTCCTCATTACCCTGTGAGGACTTACATTTTGCTCACAATAAATGGATAGTGAAATGCGAGGCAGTCTTCTGCCTCCAAGATTTTTCAGGCTGCCCAACTCCACTGTGTCCAAGCCATCACAGTCACTCCCGCGTCAGTCAAGTTACTCTGTGGCTCAGATGCTCCTAGTCATGTGTTGTTGACCTTGCTGTTCCCTTCTGCACTTCTCATCTTTATTCTTTTTTTTTTTTTTCACTACTGGTCTTTCCATCTGTCTTTCAAATACGTGTCACTCTTTCCTCCATGTCTTTGTGTGAGTTGCTGCTGTCTCTCTGATTCAAATCCAATATACTCCTTTTGAAGGATCATGGGATCTTCCCTTCTCCTGCTCTTACAGTTAGAACAAGTGACTTTAAAATTTATCTTAAACTCTACTGGTTTAAAAATAGATAGATATTGACATAGATTCTAGGTCTACATGCACATATGCAAATAGGAAGCCAGCTATCATGTCATTCTGTCAGCTTCTAAAGAATTCCCTGTAGGGAGGAGCTGGGTCCTTTGCTAGCTTTGCTAGCATAGAACTTGACAGCCATCTTGGAATCAGATTCTCCAAGCCCAGCCAAAAATTTGGATGACTGCAGCTCTAGCTGACATCCAACTGGATCTTCATGGGAAACTCTGAGCCAGAACCACCCAGCTAAGTACCTCTAAGTTCCTGACCATCAGAAGCTGTATGATATAATAAATGTGTATCATATTTTGACACCCTAAGTGTTGTGGTGATGTGTACGTAGCACTAGATAATGGATACAATTGTCTGGTGTTGATTATGTGTCAGAGGCTTTGCTGACTGCCCTACCTACTTCATTGTATCCATCTTTACTCCACTTCAGAAAGGAATCTCTGTATCTTTATACCCACTTTCCAGATGTGGATACCAGGACCTAGAGGTATTAAGCCACCTAGTCAAGATTACACCGCAGGTACGTCAGAATCCACAGCGGCTTCAGGCAAGATCCAGAGCATGGTACATGCCCTCCAGTGCTCAACTGGTATCTCACATCGGGGCCTTAAAGGCTATACAACTTTTCCTGCCATACTCTAACAATTTACACTCTCCTATTCCTGCCTTCTAGTTTAAAGTGTGCATTTTGGGGCAACATTGTTTCTGAGATACCCTTTACTTATTTAACGTTTGCTCAGATGAATTTGTGACATGCCTGAGGTTGCATAGGTAATGAATGACCTTGTGAAACCCTTTTTCTGTGTGGTTCCCTGACATGACTGAAAGTACAGAATTAACTTATTTTGAAAACTACAAAATAATTTGCATGCATTCAACATTTCTGCAGGCTGGGGTCTCTGTGTAACCCTGAACAAAGAGCATAAATCTCCCACCAGGTCTGAGCAATTTCAGAAATAAAGCTTGGCTAATATAGAGGTCAAACAGAAACTTTACTGGGGATAGAGGCTTTAGGACTTTGTTTCACGTCAAAGAAAAACAGCTCACTTCACAGAATACAGCATCCAGCAGTGTCCTCATTTGGGCTGCTTCCTAAAGAGGGACTTTGACGAGGGCTTGGGTATAGGTAGATTATTTGGAAGGCGATTCCAGGAAGCAGAAATGAGAGTTTGAAGGATGGGAATCAGGAGTCAGCATCCTTGACTTCTTTCCTGATTGGTCAAGTGGTGTCTCCATGGATGTAGCTCCCTGATACTTCCACTTCAGGATTTTGAGGGTCAAGCAGCTTCTCACAGCCCCAAGGAAGTCTCTGAGACAGGAAGGGGAAAGACTTGTGACGTGCCCTGGACAGGGGCCAGGGTGGAGGAGTGTCTTTGCTACCTGAGTAAGAACTTGAATCACTTCTGATGTGGGTGCAACCAAAGATGGACCAAAAAGATGTGATGGAGGGCACCGAAAACTCCTGCCACACCAGGCATCTTTATACAGGCTATTGGCAAAATAGGCAAGAGCTTGGAGGAGCTGGGATTGCTTTCTGTGGGCAGCCAGGACCACACACAAAAAAGGGAGAGCAGGCTGCGATGGGTGAGACCACTTGATTTTTCCCACATTTATCACACTGGCAAGTCACACCACCTCCTCAGAGAAGACAAAGTAAAATGGGCAGAGAAAGACCTGAAAATGCTTAAGAAAAGTGTCTCTCTTCATGGGACCACAAATGAAACAGGGTATCTAGCCTGTGCTCCTATGATTCTGGTGCCCATTGGAAGGAGCAAAGACATTCATAAGATGCATGATAAATCTTTGACAGTGATTCTTTACCAAGCCCACCAGACAGGAGGCCCTCAATAACCCCCCTAACACAAGAGTCAATAACAATCTAATATGATAAAAGAGTTCTGTCCCCATTTTCTCCTCTTTATTAATTTTTTTTTTGCAGGGCTTTGGAAAAGGTCATTGTAAAAGATTGCATTATATTTCACAGATATTTAGAGTTCCCCACAGGGTACATTATTACCAATATATTCTCTTCCATTTGATGTCTTTTTAGCAGTTGATGCCAAAAAAAATCTGTTGTTTTTAAACTAGTTTCCAAGTAGCAGATCCTGGGTGATTAAAAGGAGAAGAAATAACAACAGATAAGTCATCAGGAAATGTTTAGGAGAAAGAAAGAGGTGGAAGACACTGAGACCTCTCTTGTTCACAGCAGCTTGCAGGCTTGCATAGCAGACTAGGGAGGTAGGTGGCCTGGGTTTATATCCTCAGCAACTCTAGCACAAACTCAGGGACCTCTTTGTTATCTCATAGGATGAGAAAATAATAGCAGCTCATTTGAAGACATCGTGTGAGCATTCAAAGAGTTGTTATATGAAGAGGGCGCAACCCAAAGACCATCACTGTAACAGCATAGCCCATTCCAGGAAACCGAAGCAATGAACTCCCTGAGGACTACTTTTTTCCACGTGGTTATTCATCTTTTGGTCATTATGGGCCACTGATGAAGGATTTCAGAAAACTTTCTGCATGTGATAGCCACTGTGGGACTTTAGTGGGGGGGCCTAAGCGACACTCCCCAAATCCCGATTCAGAAAGCTACAAGTGTATTGCTTGTGCAAGGATGACATAAGAGTCTGCTGGGTCTGCATAACAGAATACCACAGACTAGGTGCTTAAACAACAAACACTGTCTTTTAGCTGTGGAGGCTGGAAGTCCAAGATCAAGGCGTCAGCAGGGTAGGTTGCTTCTAAGACCTTTCTCCTTGACTTGTAGATGGTCATCTTCTCAGTGTGTTTTTACTTACTCTCCCCTCCCATGTGTGTGCATGTGTGTGTGTGTGTGTGTGTGTGTGTGTGAGTCATTCTGTTGTACTCTTTGTGACCCAATGAACTGTAGCCTGCCAGGTTCCTCTGTTCATGGGATTCTCCAGGCAAGAATAGTGGTGTGCGTGATCATTTCCTTCTCCAGTAATATCTCAACCCAGGGATTGAACCCAGGTGTCCTGCATTGCAGGCAGATTGTTTCCCACCTGAATCACCAGGGAAGACGCCTGCGTGTGTCTGTGTTCAAATTCCCTCTTCCTATAAAGGCACATTTAACATGGGCTATTTCCTCATGGCTGCTCCAGCAAAGCGCAGCCGCTGCTCCTTACTGGGGTAGCTCCTCCTGGCCACTCCTTGGACAGCAAATTTTGAAAACTCAGTAGTGGCCACAGGACTCGAAAAGGTCAGTTTTCATTCCAATCTCAAAGAAAGGCAATGCCAAAAATGCTCAAACTACAGAAAATTGCACTCATCTCACACGCTAGTAAAGTAATGCCCCAAATTCTCCAAGCCAGGCTTCAACAATATGTGAACTGTGAACTTCAGATGTTCAAGCTGAATTTAGAAAAGGCAGAGGAACCAGAGATCAAATTGCCAACATCTGCTGGATCATCAAAAAGCAAGAGAGTTCCAGAAAAACATCTACCTCTGCTTTATTGACTTTGCCAAAGCCTTTGACTGTGTGGATCACAATAAACTGTGGAAAATTCTAAAAGAGATGGGAATACCAGACCACCTGACCTGCCTCTTGAGAAACCTGTATGCCGGTCAGGAAGCAACAATTAGAACTGGACATAGAACAACAGACTGGTTCCAAATAGGAAAAGCAGTACATCAAGGCTGTATATTGTCACCCTGCTAATTTGACTTATATGCAGAGCACATCATGAGAAACACTGGACTGGAAGAAGCAAAAACTGGAATCAAGACTGCCAGGAGATATATCAATAACCTCAGATATGAATATGACAGCACCCTTATGGCAGAAAGTGAAGAGGAACTAAAGAGCCTCTTGATGAAAGTGAAAGAGGAGAGTGAAAATTTGACTTAAAACTCAACATTCAGAAAACTAGGATCATGGCATCTTGTTCTATCACTTCATGGGAAATAGATGGGGAAACAGTGGAAACAGTGGCTGTCTTTATTTTGGGGGACTCCAAAATCACTGCAGATGGTGATTGCAGCCATGAAATTAAAAGATGCTTACTCCTTGGAAGGAAAGTTATGACCAACCTAGACAGCATATTAAAAAGCAGAGACATTACTTTGCCAACAAAGGTCCGTCTAGTCAAGGCTATGACTTCCAGTAGTTATGTATGGATGTGAGAGTTGAACTACAAAGAAAGCTGAGTGCCAAATAATTGATGCTTTTGAAATATGGTGTTGGAGAAGACTCTTGAGAGTCCCTTGGACAGCAAGGAGATCCAATCAGTCCATCCTAAAGGAGATCAGTCCTGGATATTCATTGGAAGGACTGATGTTGAAGCTAAAACTCCAATACTTTGGCCACCTGATTCGAAGAGCTTAACCATTTGGAAAGACCCTGATGTTGGGAAAGATTGAAGGCAGGAGGAGAAGGGGACGACAGAGGAGGAGATGGTTGGATGGCCTCATTGACCCAATGGACTTGAGTTTGGGTAAACTCTGGGAGTTGGTGACAGACAGGGAGGCCTGGTGTGCTCCGGTTCATGGGGTTGCAAAGAGTCAGACATGACTGAGCAACTGAACTGAAACTGAATAAGGGCACCAGCCCCGCTGTATTAAGTTCCCCACCTATATGACCTCATTGTATCTTAATTATGTCTTTAAAGCCCCATGTCCAAATATAGTCACATTCTGAGATGCTGAGAGTTATAGGTTCAGTATATGAATTCTGGGATGGGGGGTGGGGCATGATTCAGTTCATAATAGATGAGATCAAGGAGAAGAGAATTTTGAAGTAAAGTTTTATGGTGCAAATCACAAGTTGGATAAGGGATAGTTGGTACAGGAGGGCACTTACTTTTCAGAGCCACTGTTCCTCCAAGCAATGGACACAGGTCAGGACAGAGGGCAAAACAGTTAAGAATATTAACTAAATATAAAAGGAGTGCCAAGCCTGCAGCAGTTGTAGGTTATATCTGCAGTTATATCTACATGTACATCTACATCTGTATCCACATTTGTATCTGCATCTTCCTTGGGCTATAAAAAAAAAAGTATTGCCTCAAACTTGTGGCTTGAAATAATAGGAATTTATTCTCTTGTGGCTGTGGAGCCCAGAAGTTAGAATCAAGGAACAAGTTCTCTCTAAAAGCTCAGGGGAGATTCCTTCCTGCCTCTTGCAGCTTCTGGTGGCTCCTGGCATTCCTTGGCTCATGTCATCACTCAAGTCTTGCCTCTGTCTTCACACGGCTTTTCTTTTCTGTCTTGGATCTCCCTCTGTCTTTATATTATGACACTTATTGTTGGGTTTGTGGCACAATTGGAGAATCCAGGGTGATTGCATCTCGAGATTCTTAATTATATCTGCAAAGACAGACCTTTTTTTTTTTTTTTTTTCCAAATAAGTGCACATTTTCACAGATTCTGGGGTGAGCTTGAAGACAGAGATGGGTGTCCCATTCAACTCACTCCTTGTATTTGTAGTTTCTCTCTTGCCCCGTGTATGTGGTGTGTGCGTGTGTGTATGTGTGTAGGCGCATGCACCCAGTTTTGCTGTGCTTAACCAATATTGTGTTGTTTACAAACTGAAGGTTGGCAGCAACTCTGCTGAGCACGTTGGTCAGGGTCATTTTTCCATCAGCATTTCCTCACTTCATGTTTCTGTGTCACATTTTGGCAATTCTCACAATATTTCAAGCTTTTTCACTGCTATTCTATGGTTACTATCTGTGACCAGTGATTTCTGATGTTTACTACTACAAGGAGATTAAAACTCCCTGAAGGCTCAGATGCCTGGTCACATTTTTTTAGCAATAAGAGATTTTTTAATTAAGGTATGTACTTTTTTTGTACATAATGCTATCCACACTTTAATAGACTATGGTAAAATGTAAACACAACTTTTATCTGCACAAGGAAACAAAAAGCTCATATGGTTCACTTTATTGCAATATTTGCTTTATTATAGCAGTCTGGAGCTGAACACACAGTCATCTCCTAGGTATGTGTATGTGTGTGTATGTGTGTGTGTGTATGCACACACACACAAATGTGTGCTAAGTTGCTTCAGGCACATTCAACTCTTTGCTGTGCAATGAAATGCAGTTGTTTAGGCTCTTCTGTCCATGGAATTCTCCAGACAAGAATACTTGAGTGGGTCACCATCCCCTCTTCCAGGGGATCTTCCTGGCCCAGGGATTGAACATGCATCTCTTACATCTACCTGCATGGGCAAGTGGATTGTTTACCACTAGTGCCACTGGGAAAGAAATTTAATCAAAATGTGTACACAGGAATTTTGCTTAGGCAGAAACAATGACACTCACAAGTTCAGGTTTCCATGTGAACATTTTTACTAGAATTTTGCATCATCTCAAGCTCTATGGTCTTGAGATGTGTGTGTGTATATATATACACATCCACATTTGTATCTATATTTTCCTTGGGCTACATATATATATTTAAAAATGTATTTAACCCTTACAAAAGCTCATAATCATCTTCTAAGTATGTGTATGGTATATGTGAGTGTGCAGGAACCATAGGAGGCATGGGTTCGATCCCTGGGTCAGGAAGATCTCCGGGAAGAGGGCATGACAACCCACTCCAGCATTTTTGCCTGGAGAATCCCATGGACAGAGGAGCCTGGTGGGCTACAGTCCATGGGGTCACAAAGAGTCAGACAGGACTGAAGAGACTTAGCACACACATGCGTGTGTGTGAATATATATATATATATAATTTTATTAAATCATCACAAAAATAAATACTGATGGACTGGGGGAGAAACATGAGGCAAAAATGTTTCAGCAGAAATGGCGTGTGCATCCAGATGGATCCTCTCACTGCTGCTTTCCCTCCCTGGATTCCAGGTGCAAATGTGCAGGGCTGCCCTGCATGAGGAAGAAGAGAGAAACTTGCCCTCCCAGCTCCCCTGAGATGACTTGCCTCCACAGAGAGCCTGGGCTTGATATGATGTACGTTTCTAATAAAAATGCTTACATGGAAACCTGAACTTATGAGTGTCATTATTTCTGCTTAAGTAAAATCCCAGCGTACATATTTTGATTAAATTTCTTTTACCAGGGAATGACAATGTCAAAAGATCAGAGAATCACAGAACACATTGCTGAGAAGTGTGACAAGAATGTATAAGGAGGAGGGACCCGGAAAGGTTCTTCCCTGAGCTTGGCAGCTGCATCTGTGGTTGGTAAAACTCGCTGTATTGCCACCTGTCCAGATATACTGACAACTGTGTTAATGAACTGCAAAGGAATTCTGCTCAGTATTTTAAGCCATTTGAACTTGAAACTATATTGGCTTTAACAGGCAACAGATTTAATGGGTTGCAGATAGCTAGACATTCTAATTAATAATCTCTTTGCTGGGCTGTTTGCAGTAATAAAGCTCAGATGAGACGGTGTGCATACATAGAGTTAATGAGATAAAACTCAATACAAAGCATATACAACGTGAATCTATTTTTCACTAATGCCTTCATTCATTGTTTCCTAAAAACAATGTCTCACTTCTGCTTAAACCCCAGATACTGGAATTTCCTTTTGGATGTCACACACACACACACACACACACACACACACACACACATTCTCTTTGGATATCACCAGGCTTCCCTGGTGTCTCAATGGTAAACAGCCTGCCTACAATGCAGGAGACCCTGGGTTCGACCCCTGTTTCAGGAATTCCCCTGGAGAAGGGAATGACAGCCTACTCCAGTGTTCTTGCCTGGAGAATTCCATGGGCAGAGGAGCCTGGCGGGCTACAATCATGAAATGACCAAAAGCTAGACACAACTTAGGGACTAATGCACACACATCTCACATGTGGAGTCAGAACGCAACTTTGAAAACTGCCTTTCTAGAAAGTATCAGTTAGATTGGACTATTAGCATTGATCTGGTTGGGCAAGGCTGTATTTCACTGCGCAGCTTTGTAGTCAGACGTCTGGATGCCTGTGCCTTGGTTTAGCTGGGACTTTCCTGGTTCATGCCTGTTATCCTGGGGTACCATCCTGTAAGCTCTCTTTTCACTCTCATTGATGTGCTGGAGTCCAGAAAATAGTTAATAGAGCAGATCAGAGGCTGCTATCCTTAGAAAGCCCTTCTTGCAAGGTTGGCCCTTGGCTGTTTCTGGGCACTTGGCTGGGATATGGTTCCCTACACTGATGTAAAACCCCCCCTAACAATAAATGTGGCCTACTACATGTGCACCATGGAGACAGTGTGCTTTGTGTTGCCTTCTTTCTAGAAGTCTAAAATTTGAGGTGTGCTAGGCCGAGGGTGCCTGTGTGACCAGCCCATAATAAAACCTTGAGTGCCAACCCTTTAGTGGATTTCTCTGGGCAGAACCATGGCACACAGATTCTGCATTTTCACTGCTGGGCTGAGAATATGCCCTGTATGACCCCCTCATCGGGTAGGGAGAGACCACATGGATTCCTGCACTCTGCCTGTGTTAATTTCCCTTATGCTCCAGCTATGTATCCTTACTATGTCACTGTAATCAACCGAAGCTGTAAGTTTAACTATAAGCTTACTCCCAGTGAATTTCCAAAGGTAGGTGTTACCTGGGGATCCCTGGCATACAAGGGCATTGTGAAAGATGATGCAGTTGTTCTAGTCACTATTTACCTTGACCGAGTTGCACAGAGACCCCAGAGGCCATCAGGGCTAGAATAAATATTTAGATTTAAAGTTAAGAAACTGAAGTTCAGACAGTCTTACACGACTTGCCCAGACTCATTAGAACACATGCTCTTTTGTTTGCACACCAGGAGAGCTTCTTGTAAAGGAAACCAGTGTGTTGGGTATCAAACTTTGTTCCTGTAAACATCTACCTGTGGGACACAGCTACCTTTGGAAATTCACTGGGAGTAAGCAAATAGTTAAACTCAAAGCTTCAGTTGATTACAGTGACACAGTAAGGATACATAGCTGGAGCATAAAGGAAATTAACACAGGCAGAGTGCAGGAATCCATGTGGTCTCTCCCTACCCGATGAGGGGTCATATGGAGCACACTCTCAGCCCAGCAGTGAACATGCATAAGCTACATGAATGACATGTAGGAGGCTCAGCCTCCCCGCTGTGCAGTGAAGATCACCATATACAGTACTCAGAAGCATGGTGAGGATGGAAGATGCAGGCATGCCTCGCCAAAGGCACATGCAGGTCCTCAGGAGATGTCAGCTGCCTCATCTTCTCTCTCCCAGGCTAGGGATGCCCCAGCTCCCAGCTACACTTCTCTGATAGCAAAGCCTAAAGACTCATCTCAATATGGACCACTGCAACAATCTGTCTGAGCTTTTTTTGTAACGGTACTCTGGAGAGAAATAAAATGCTCCGAATGAAATGTCAGCATTTGTTTGATAAACTGCTGAGCCCCGATGGTGGAGGCTATTCAGATTTTACACATCCTGTCCTCACAGCAGCAAAGACAGAACAAGTTAGGAAGAGATGAACTCATTACACCAGCCAGGCGGATGGCTTGTGCTTCCAGGACTCCCCAAGTCTCTTCCATCAAAGCAGACAGGCTGAGATGATGACAGACCTGATTTGAAAGCAGGGGAATCATGTCTTCTCCCTGCTCTGCTCTCTCTTACCCAAGGGAAGCCTTTGTCTCCTTGTTCCTGAAGCTCTGTCATTCATCCCGCCATGGAGGAAAGTGATGGAGAGTGAGAAAAGTTAAACTCCAATTCACCGTGTGCACAGAGCTCTTCTCATGGGTTCATTGTAGCAGTAGAGGCTGTGAAATTAACTGGACAATAGAAGTGAGGGCGTTAAGAATGGGGGATCACTTACTGTGAGCCAAAACTGATGAGACACAATCTCCCAGGCATGTAACCTTACTGTGGGGATAACTACCCATTTCACAAATGAAGATCCAAGCAAGTGCCGAGAGGCCGAGTCTTGTGACCAAGATCACCCAGCTGGGTGGAGAAAGAGGACCGAATCCTACATATTGTCTCTTCATTATTCGGCTTTTTCTTCCCATCACCCTAGTAGCTTTGCCAACTGGGAAATTCCTGGAGAGGGCCAGTTGTTGTTAGAAACCAGTTTGGACAGAATGAAAGGATCCTGGATTATGAAGGGAGAGAGTTTCAGGTCTCTATACAATGGAAGCAATAGGAGCTGCTGCAGGCAAGGTTGGATTAAGAAGCAGAGTCAAGGCTAGGTTGGAATCAGTAAGTTGTGGGACCCAGGGAAGGGGACAGAGGAAAGGAGACATAAGTGTTCGCAGGAGTCCTCCTCCGCTCGAAGGCACCCTGGTCAAGGAGTAAAACTGAACTAGGTGTACGACCTGATCAGGTTCTAGGCTTGCACCTGCTACAAGTGACTTGTACTTTAAGCAAGGCATGCCTCTCCCTGGAATTTCTTCTCAATCTGTGTTTTAGTATATTTTAACAATTAGATGGGATGTGGTTTGAATGTAGGTTATAGAACTCCATGCAATACAGTAAGATTTCCTACAAATAAGGACATTGGAGGCAAGGTAGAATACACCTAGGGGGACATTCAGATGACAGAGGTGTGGTAGTTTTGGTTCTGCAGTTAGTCTCCTGCTCTGAATGTCTTGTCAATCGAAGAAAGAAACACATATGGTCAGTGATGCGAGTCACATTATCTATAAGCTAAATGGAAATTAATGTAGCTCCGCAGTGTAGAGGAGGACCACATCAGTCTTTTAGCTGCCTTTAAAAAACTGCCAGAAACTGAGTGGCTTAACACGGCAGAAATCCTGGAAGGTAAAATGTGAAATAAAGTGTTGTCAGAGCCACGATCCCTCTGAAGCCTGGAGAAGGGAATCCTGCCTTGTCTCTTCACAGCTTCTGGCAGTTTACCCTCATCTCTGTCTCCATGTTCACAAGGCATTCTCCCCATCCGTGTGTTTCTCTCTGTGTCCAAATTTCTCCTCTTTATGAAGACACTTACTATATGTTAGTCGCTCAGTCGTGTTCAACTCTTTGCAAGCCCATAGACTGTAGCCCACCAGGCGCCTCTGTCCATGGAATTCTTCAGGCAAGAATACTAGCGTGGGTGGCCATTTTCTTCTCCAGGGAGTCTTCCTGACCCATGGATCGAACCCAGATCTCTTGCACTGCAGGCATATTCTTTACCATCTGAGCCACCAGGGAAGCCCCATATTAGATGAAGGGCCCACCTACTTCCAGTATGAGCTCTTCTTAACTAATTACATTTGCAACAGCTTTACATCCAAATAAGTCACATTCTAAAGTACTAGGGGTTAGAGCTTCAACACATATGCTTGGTATACAAAATTTTACCCATAACAAGAACCACAGCAGACAGAATCTTTACCGTTTGAGCCACTAGGGAAGCTCAGAACAGGAATCAATTGCTATAAATATAGGCTGCTGAATCAGCCCAGCTTGTTCAAATCCTAATTCCAATGCTTGTTAGCCATGTGACCTTTGGCAGATTATTTACCCTCTCTGTGCTCCAATTTCCGTATCCATAACATGGCATTCTTGGGAGTATTTAACTCACAGAGGTTTCAGGAGAACTAACTTAGATAAGGAAGGTTAAATGACTTAAAAGTTGACTAACAAGTGTTCTGTTTCTATCACACAAGTCTATAACAATGAGAGGCCAGTCCAAGTTTACATTGTAAATAGCAAAACTAGATCTTGAGCCTTGGACTTCTGTCTATTTAAGAGAAATATATTTTTCTCTACATACCAGTTTAATTGATTGGCTACCAAATGTTAAGTGTCTGGGTAGTTCCCTGATGGTCCAGTGGAATTCACCTTGCAATGCAGAGGATGTGGCTTCGACCCCTGGTTGGGAACTATGGTCCCACATGATTCACAACAACTAAGACCTCATGCTCCAGCTATTGAACTGGCTAGCAGAATCATAACTAAGGAGTCCATGCACCACAATGAAAGGTTCCACACAATGCAGCAAAGATCCCAGCTGCCACAACAAAGACCCCGTGCAGCCAAATAAATACATTTTTATATTTATATACATATATACATGTATATAAATCTGTATTTAAAAGACTGATTTTTAAAAAAAGGAATTAAAGCTGAATTCCTATGAGAGAGAGGTGAATTGAAGAAAAGCAATTGAAAGAGGCAGTTAAAAAGCAAAAAACAGTTTAACTATTGCCAAAAGGTGATTAGCCATAAGTATTCTGCAGAACAGAAACTCTACTTAGACAGGGATATTTGATCTGTTTCACTCACTAATGAATCCCTATAGCTCAGAACAACGCCTGGTACAAAGTAGGTGCTCAAGAATTTATTGAGTTTATTGAGTATTTAATGAGTGAAATCCTTATGCATAGGCTTATGCTTTAATCTAGACATCCTGCTTTTAGTAATTTCCTTTAAGAAAACTATTAAGTTTAAGCAAAGATATAGTTACAAAATTTCTTATTGAAGAATTGTTTAGAAGGCAAAAAAAAGCCAAGAATATACAATGGAGAAAAGACAACCTCTTTAACAAGTGGTGCTGGGAAAACTGGACAGCCACTTGTAAAAGAATGAAACTAGATCACTTTCTAACACCATACACAAAGATAAACTCAAAATGGATTAAAGATCTAAGCATAAGACCAGAAACTATAAAACTCCTAGAGGATAACATAGGCAAAACACTCTCTGCTATAATCCAAAGCGGGATACTCCATGACCCACCTCCCAGAATATTGGAAATAAAAACTCGAATATACAAATGGGACCTAATTAAAACTAAAAGCTTTTGCACAACAAAGGAAACTATAAGCAAGGTGAAAAGACAGCCTTCAGAATGGGAGAAAATAATAGCCAATGAAGCAACAGACAAACAATTAATCTCAAAAATTTACAAACAACTCCTGCAGCTCCATTCTAGAAAAATAAACAACCCAATTAAAAAGTGGGCCAAAGAACTTAACAGACATTTCTCCAAAGAAGATATAAAAATGGCTAACAAACACATGAAAAGATGCTCAACATCACTCATTATCAGAGAAATGCAAATCAAAACCACAATGAGGTACCACTTTACACCAGTCAGAATGGCTGCCATCCAAAAGTCTACAAGCAATAAATGCTGGAGAGGATGTGGAGAAAAGGGAACCCTCTTACACTGTTGGTGGGAATGCAAACTAGTACAGCCACTATGGAAAACAGTGTGGAGGTTCCTTAAAAAGCTGCAAATAGACCTGCCATATGACCCGGCAATCCCACTGCTGGGCATATACACCGAGGAAACCAGAATTGAAAGAGCCACGTGCACCCCAATGTTCATCGCTGCATTGTTTACAATAGCTAAGACATGGAAACAACCTAGATGCCCATCAACTGATGAATGGATAAGAAAGCTGTGGTACATATACACAATGGAATATTACTCAGCATTAAAAAAAAATTCATTTGAAGCAATTCTACTCAGATGGACGAAACTGGAGCCCATTATCCAGAGTGAAGTAAGCCAGAAGCAAAAACAACAATACAGTATATTAACACATATATATGGAATTTAGAAAGACAGTAATGAGAACCCAACATGGGAGACAACAAAAGGAACGCAGATGTATAGAATAGACTTGTGGACTTTGTGGATGAGGGTAAGGGTGGGATGAGATGGGAGAAGGGCATTGAAGCATGTTAATTGTCATGTGTCTAATCAATCGCCAGCCCAGGATTGATGCTCGGGACTGGTGCAGCGAGATTTCCCGGGGGGGAGGGAGGAGGGAGGGGGGACCCGGAGGGGAAGCATATGTAAACCCATGGTGATATCATGACAATGTATGGCAAAAACAATAATAAAAAAAAAAAAAGCATCTTAAATATATGTTAATGGGAACTGGTTAAATGAATGATGACCCTCCGAATATCAGATGGTATACCACCTGAGGAAGAGAGACTAAAGGGCCACAAAGTTGTGCATGTTCAAATCTCTAGAATCTGTGACTTTACAGGTGTGACTAAAGTTAAAGACCTTAAATGGAAAAATTATCCTCAGTTGTTTAGGTAGATGGGCTTCCCCCAGTGGCTTAGCAGTAAAGAATTTGCCTGCAGTACAGGAGCCACAGAAGCCATGGGTTCAATCCCTGGGTTGGGAAGATCCCCTGGAGGAGGGCATGGCCACCCACGCCAATATTCTTGTCTGGAGAATCCCATGGACAGAGGGGCCTGGTAGACTACAGTCCATATGGTTGTGAAGAGTTGGATACAACTGAAATGACTTGGAATGCACCCAAAGATGAAGTCCTGGGTAGTATATGCAACTTTTGGGATTCCCTGGTGGCTCAGATGGTAGAGAATCTGCCTGCAATCCAGGAAACCCAAATTCAACCCCTGGGTTGGTAAGATCCCCTGGAGAAGGGAATGGCAACCCACTCTAGCATTCTTGCCTAGAGAATACCATGTACAGAGGAGCCTGGTGGACTACAGTCCATGAGTCGAAAAGAGTTGGACACAACTGAGCCACTAACAATTTTCATTTAGGTAGAACCAACTGGGTCAAATAAATCCTTAATTGAGGAGATCTGGTCTGTGATCAGAGAAAGAGAGGAGGTGATGGAGGAAAGGTCAGAGAGATGCTACCTTGCTGACCCTGAAGATGGAGGAAGAGACCTTGAGCCAAAGAATATGGCCACCTTTTGGGGCTGAAAAATGCAAGGAAACAGATTCTCCACTAAGGCCTCTGGAAGTAGTGCAGTCTTGCTGACAACTTGATTTTGGCCCAGTGAGACCCATACCAGGCACCTGACTCATAGGACTGTAAGATCATAACTGCATCTTGGCTCAAGCCACTGTTTGTGGTCTTTTGTTACAGCAGCAATTGGAAACACAGTAGTCAAATATTTCCCATGCTAGAGCAGGAAACTCAGCTCAGATGCTGACAGCAGCTGGGTAGCTGCATGTAAGTTGCTAGCTCTAAGGTAGAACAGTAAATGGAAAAATATCAAATCTACCACCCACTGTCTAGTTACTGAGCCTGTTAAGATGTATGTGGAAGGGAGGTGGGAAATCTGAGTCACCAGTCTCTAACCTCTGCTGCAGAGGAAAACTTATTGGCATGAATGCATGTTTAATAATGCATTTTTACAGAAAAATAGCTGCTCTTAAAATAACAGAGACAGTAAGGCTTTTTTTTTTTCTTTTTGTAATTTTATTTACACAGAAAAAGACCAAGAAGGATGTGATCTGATAACAGATCATCTGGGAGGATGAGATAATGAAAACTTCAATGTACTTTCGTGTCTCTGTATATTCTAAATTTCTTTGCAATGAAAGGACATTGTTTTGAAGCTGCAGGACAAGTTAAACAGAGAAAGAGGAAGTGAATTGCCCCCATCTGGCAGGGCAGACCGTGGAAACGCTTGAGAAACCCCACTTGAGCGCCATTCTTCGCTGTTACCAATTTTTCCCTTGTCTCCTGGGTGCTGGTGACAATTGCCTCCGATGCCATTTCAGCCAGGCCTTATTCATTCCTCTGTGGGGCCAATTCAGTTAAAAGAGTGCTGACCCCCAGAAAAGGCAGAGCTCCCAGGGCTGCCTCCCCAGGGAGACCTCCACATTGTAGCAAGAAACAGGGCCATGCAAAACTCATAAATTCCCTGCCTTTTGAAATTAACAACCCTCAGAGTGGAGAATACAATACACATCACCAGGTCATGTCATTCATCTCAGGGGGTTGAAAGCAACAGAACTGAAAGCATGAAAGTGAATGGAACCTTCTCCGTGGCAGTGAACTAACTCCCCGTTTCATTACCAGTCACTTGCCTCACTCAGCTCCTTTTAGGAATTGAAACTATTTTTCTCAGAAGGCAGTTTCCTCTAGCGGAGAAGTGTGTAGAATCTGGGGGCAGGCAGACTGGAGCTGGAGCCGTGGTTCCAGCCTTCTCCAATTGGTGTCCCTTCCCCAGTTGGGTATTCTTGGATTTCGTACATGTTCAGTCTCTCAGTTGTGCCCGACTCTGCTACACTATGGGCTTTGTCCACAAGATTCCTCTGTCCATGGAGTTCTCCAGGCAAGAATACTGGGAGTGGGTTGCCAATTTCCTCCTCCAGGGGATCATCCCAACCCAGGAATTGAACCCACATCTTCTGCATTGGCAGGCGGACTCTTTTTTTTATTTTAGTTGAAGGACAATTACTTTACAAAACTGTGATTTTTTTTTTTTTTTTGCCATGCAATAGTATGAATTGGCCATGGGTATACAGGTACCTCTTCCATCCTGAATTCCCTTCTCACTTCCCTCCCCACAGGCACTCCTGGTTGTCACATAGCACTGGCAGATGGACTCTTTACCACTGTGCCATCTGGGAAGCTTGGATCTCACTGATGTGCAACTTCGTCTGGTAAAAGGGATGATGATCTCTACCTCCAATTTTATTATGAGAATTAAACAGGGAGGAAGCATTTGACATAGAGGGCACATCATAAGCACACAGTATTTCATCACTTATTAATTATTAACCAAGCTTATTATTTTCATTAGGTCTTATAGATTATCTCTTGGGTCACTCCCTAGGAAATATCTCCTCTCTCATTTGCTTCTTAGGGAAGATTGTTCCATTGGAAAATATTGTTCGTTTACATATGTAACTTAGCCAAATGCCAAAAGGATATTGCAGTAGCTTATAGAATTTCAAATCAGTTCAGTCACTCAGTCATATCCAACTCTTTGTGACCCCATGGACTGCAGCATGCCAGGGATCCCTGTCCATCACCAACTCCTGGAGTTTACTCAGACTCATGTCCATTGAGTCTGTAATGTCATCCAACCATCTCATCCTCTGTCGTCCCCTTCTGTTCCTGCCTCAATCTTTCCCAGCATCAAGGTCTTTTCAGATGAGTCAGTTGTTCACATCAGGTGGCCAAAATATTAAAGTTTCAGCTTCAGCATCAGTTCTTCTAATGAATATTCAGGACTGATTTCCTCTAGGATGGACTGGTTGAATCTCCTTGCTGTCCAGGGACTAGGAAGAATATTCTCCAACACTACAGTTCAAAAGCATCAATTCTTCAGCACTCAAATTTCTTTATAGTCCAACTCTCATATCCATACATGACCACTGGAAAAACCAAAGCTTTGACTAGATGGGCCTTTGTCAGCAAAGTAATGTCTCTGCTTTTTAATATGCTGTCTAGGTTGGTCATAACTTTTCTTCTAAGGAGCAAGTATCTTTTAATTTCATGGCTGAAATCACCATCTGCAGTGACTTTGGAGACCCCCAAAATAAAATCTGTCACTGTTTCCACTGTTTCCCCATCTATTTGCCATGAAGTGATGGGACCAGACGCCATGATCTTAGGTTTCTGAATGTTGAGTTTTAAGTCAACTTTTCACTCTCCTCTTTCACTTTCATCAAAAGCCTCTTTGGTTATTCTTCACTTTCTTCCATAAAAGTGGTTTCATCTGCATATCTGAGGTTACTGATATTTCTTTCAGTAATCTTGATTCCAGCTTATGCCTCATCCATTCCAGTGTTTCTTATGATGTACCCTGCATATAAGCTAAATAAGCATGGTGACAATATACAGCCTTGACATACTCCTTTTCCAGTTTAGAATCAGTCCATTGTTCTGTCTCCAGTCCTAACTGTTGCTTCTTGACCTGCATACAGATTTCTCAGGAGGCAGGAAAGGTGGTCTGGTATTCCCATCTCTTTCAGAATTTTCCACAGTGTGTTGTGATCCACACAGTTAAAGGCTTTGGCATAGTCAATAAAGCAGAAGTAGATGTTTTTCTGGAACTCTCTTGCTTTTTCAATGATCCAATGGATGTTGGCAATTTGATCTCTGGTTCCTCTGCCTTTTCTAAATTCAGCTTGAATATCTGGAAGTTCATAATTCCAGTACTGTTGAAGCTTTGCTTTAGAATTTTGAGCATTACTTTGCTAGCCTGTGTGATGAGTACAATTGTGCATTAACTTTAGCTTCTTTGGCATTGCCTTTCTTTGGGATTGGAATGAAAACTGATCTATTGCAGTCCTCTAGCCACTGCTGAGTTTTCCAAATTTGTCAGCATATTGAGTGCACCACTTTCAAGGCATCATCTTTTATGATTTGAAATAGCTTAACTGGAATTCCCTCACCTCCACTAGCTTTGTTCATAGTGATGCTTCTTATGGTCCACTTGACTTTGCATTCCAGGATGCCTGGCTCTAGGTGAGTGATCACACCATCATGGTATCTGGGTCATGAAGATCTTTTTTCTATAGTTCTTCCGTGTACTTTTGCCACCTCTTTTTAATATCTCTGCTTCTGTCAGGTACATATCACTTATGTCCTTTATTGTGCCCATCTTCACATGAAATATTCCATTGATATCTCTCATTTTCTTGATGAGATCTCTAGTCTTTCCCATTCTATTATTTTCCTCTGTTTTTAGCACTGATCATTGAGGCATTCTTTCTTATCTCTCCTTGCTATTCTTTGGAACTCTGCATTCAAATGAATATATCTTTCCTTTTCTCCTTTGCATTTCACTTCTCTTCACAGCTATTGGTAAGCCTTCTTCAGACAATCATTTTGCCTTTTTGCATTTCTTTTTCTTGGGGATGGTCTTTATTTATTTATTTTTTATTGTTTTTGCCATACAATGTCATGATATCACCATGGGTTTACATATGCTTCCCCTCCAGAACCCCCCTCCCTCCTCCCTCCCCCCCCGGGAAATCTCGCTGCACCAGCCCCGAGCATCAATTCTGGGCTGGCGATTGATTAGACATATGATAATTAACTTGTTTCAATGCCCTTCTCCCATATCATCCCACACTTACCCTCATCCACAAAGTCCACAAGTCTATTCTATACCATCTGCATTCCTTTTGCTGTCTCGCATGTTGGGTTCTCGTTACCATCTTTCTAAATTCCATATATATGTGTTAATATACTGTATTGTTGTTTTTGCTTCTGGCTTACTTCACTCTGGATAATGGGCTCCAGTTTCGTCCATCTGAGTAGAATTGCTTCAAATGAATTTTTTTTTAATGCTGAGTAATATTCCATTGTGTATATGTACCACAGCTTTCTTATCCATTCGTCAGTTGATGGGCATCTAGGTTGCTTCCATGTCCTGGCTATTGTAAACAATGAGGCGATGAACATTGGGGTACACGTGTCTCTTTCACTTCTGGTTTCCTCAGTGTGTATGCCCAGCAGTGGGATTGCTGGGTCATATGGCAGTTCTATTTTCATTCCGATTTCTTTTTTTTTTTTTTATCGTTTTTGCCATACATTGTCATGATACCACCATGGGTTTATATATGCTTCCCCTCCGGAACCCCCCTCCCTCCTCCCTCCTCCCCCCCC
>ML660770.1:1171509-1355302 GCA_007570785.1 Antilocapra americana | reverse complement strand
CCCTTCTCCCATATCATCCCACACTTACCCTCATCCACAAAGTCCACAAGTCTATTCTATACCATCTGCATTCCTTTTGCTGTCTCGCATGTTGGGTTCTCGTTACCGTCTTTCTAAATTCCATATATATGCATTAATATACTGTATTGTTGTTTTTGCTTCTGGCTTACATCACTCTGGATAATGGGCTCCAGTTTCGTCCATCTGAGTAGAATTGCTTCAAATGAATTTTTTTTTAATGCTGAGTAATATTCCATTGTGTATATGTACCACAGCTTTCTTATCCATTCCTCAGTTGATGGGCATCTAGGTTGCTTCCATGTCCTGGCTATTGTAAACAATGCAGCGATGAACATTGGGGTACACGTGGCTCTTTCAATTCTGGTTTCCTCAGTGTATATGCCCAGCAGTGGGATGGTCTTGATCACTGCCTCGAATATAATGTCACAAACCTCTGTCCATAGTTCTTCATATAGAATTTCACATAGTAGTACTCTTAATGAGGAAATGGTGGTGAAGGACAAATTAAGATAGGAAAATTGCTAATGGTTGATGACAAAGATAGGTCCCACAGCTAGCAAATTGTTGTTCTTCTTCAAGTTCTATACAGTTGCTAGTGGCAGGCTACTCTCTTGACTTTGGATTTCTTCGTAGGCCAAAGAAAGTGGGAAAGGCAATAAAGTTAAAAACCTGGGGGCTTCCCGGTGGCTCAGTGGTTAAGAATCTTTTTGTCAATACAGGAGACAGGTTCAATCCATGAGCTGTGAAGATCCCACATGCCTTGCTGCAACCAGCTCATGCACCACAACTACTAAGCCTTGCTCTAGAGCCCAGAGTCCAACGACTGAGCCCCTGCCCTAGAACCCACGCTCCACAGCAAGAGAAACCACTGCGATGAGAAGCCCACACACCACAGCAAAGAGGCAAAGAGTAGCCCCCCTCACCACAGCTAGAGGAAAACCCTCGCAGCAACAAAGACTCAGCACCGTTAATAAATAAAATAATATAAACAAAATTCTATTCAAAAACCTAGAAGTGCTGTGAATGTACTTTTTCAAGGAGTGGGATCTGAAGGGAATTCCTCTCATGCACTGTAACAACGAGGACAATGACTCAATAATACATACAATGCCACATTTTTTAGTGGCGTATTGGGTAAAGCACAGCAGAATCGAAGCATACGTGTCATCAGAGAGGGGCCATGATGGTGCTGTCTAGGCACAGGGCTGTCAGTTTGCTGGCTTGTCTCAGCCTAGGTTACAGTATCTTGAGGAGCTGTAAGGCTCTTCACCACTGGGCGCCTTTGCTCTAATATGAAGAGAGCAGTGCTTAGAATCAAACGAAGAGTTCAAAGTCCCACATCAGCCACTGAAGGGTTTTAGGACTCTATCCAGTCACTGAATAATCACTGGTCATTTTGAGCTTCTATTCTTCATCCTCAAACTGGAAAGGCACACATCACTGTGTTGTTTCCCTTCTAGGACTGGTGCAGAGAATGAAATCAAATATTCTAGAGAAAGTATGAGACAGTTACTTGGGCCTCTCAAGTGGCACTCGTGGTATAGAACCCGCCTGCCGATGCAGATGTAAGAGACGCGAGTTAGATCCCTGGGTGGGGAAGGCCCCCTGGAGAAGAGCGTGGCAACCCACGCCAGTGTCCTTCCTGAAGAATCCCATGGGCAGAGGAGCCTGGAGGGCTATACAGTCCATGGAGTCACAAAAGTTGGACACGACTGAAGCAGCTTCGCACACAAGACAGTTAACAGTTATTCAGTACAGATCTCTCTTTATTTTACATTTCCTCTACCCCGCTAGCCACTGAAGAATATAAAATAACCGTCTAAAAATAAGCAGGAAACTACTTCAGTCTGAGGAAATGCCAGATGAAGTTATGAAGGTAAAAATTCTCCTATTGCAGTAAAATCAAAACCGAGTGTTTAAAGCTGTATTCTCACGATCTAGGTCCTTCTTCTTTCATTCTTAACCGCATATACACCTCTGTTTCCTCCTTTGTGCAGATAATAATAGTTCCTGTGTGCTGGGCTGGTTGCAAAAATAAAGTGTCTCAGCACAGGCCAAGTTCAAGACAGGGAGAGAGCTCCTGGCTTTTGCTGTGTCCTCACCATGCACCAAGGCTTGACACACAGATAGGACTTCTACACCCTTAGGAAGCCCACCAGCAGGTTGCAAAGACACATCTATTCCCCTTTTTAGTAAAGACTTATAAAATAAACCTTGACTGCTATTCAAAATTTAGTTACTGCAGGAAGCAAAAGCGACATCCTTGGGTGACCCGTCTTGTAATTTTAGGGAGTGCAAAATTAAGCAAATTTCTGATGTGATATGGCAGAATACTGACCACACTGCAT
This sequence comes from Antilocapra americana, assembly GCA_007570785.1. Classification (NCBI taxonomy): domain Eukaryota; kingdom Metazoa; phylum Chordata; class Mammalia; order Artiodactyla; family Antilocapridae; genus Antilocapra; species Antilocapra americana. The sequence continues at coordinate 1,352,933 of ML660770.1, read as the reverse complement.
CAGGAAATGATGCAGGATTGAAAATAACGGGATGTCAGAAATGCACACTGTCAGCAAATGTGTGAATAAATTATTCAGTTCCAAAGAATCATTTGCTCCACAAATTGCAGGGGTGTTGTGGTGATTTTTCAGGTGATGTGGCTAATAGACTAAAGGGAAATTTTCTTATTTTAAGTAGAGAATGTTGCCGTTTACAGGACAACTTCTTTGTTCTAACCTGGGAAGCTAAATAGGTCATTGCAGTTTTGTCAGTGAGCATGAGAGCAGCACAAACGCATCCCAGCTCTATGATAAGATCCTATGAACCGTCCCTGCCACCAGCACAGACCTCTTTCCAGATTCAGCATTTTTCACTGGTGAAAAGCGCTGAACACACTTTTTTTGCTTCATTCAACACACCTTCATTGAACACTGGTGATGCACCAGGCAATATGTTGTGGTTCTGGAGGATACAGGTATTAATAAAACTTTTCTCTGTAGCTCAGCTGGTAAAGAATTCACTTGCAATGCAGGAGACCCCAGTTCGACCCCTGGGTTAGGAAGATCCCCCGGAGAAGGGATAGGCTACCCACTCCAGTGTTCTTGGGCTTCCCTGGTGTCTCAGATGGTAAAGAAGCTGCCTGCAATGTGGGAGACCTGGGTTTGATCTCTGGATTGGGAAGATCCCCTGGAGGAGGGCATGACAACCCGCTCCAGTATTCTTGCCTGGAGAATTCCATGGACAGAGGAGCCTGGGGGGCTACAGTCCATGGGGTCGCAGAGTCGGCCATGACTGAGTGATAAAGCACAGCACAGCACTGCCAATGAGGATTGTAACTGCTGGAGTTGGAGGTCTGGAGAGCAGATCCTTTCAATTAACAGCTCTTCCAATTGCTTGAACTCCATGTTTTTATTTTTTTATTTTTATTTTTTTTCAGGGATTCATGGCTGAGCAGGTGGCTACAAGGCACACCCTAATTTTCTTTTGTAAGTGTTTGCTCTCTAGAGTAGAAGCTTCCATAAGAGCAAAGATTTGGTATGCTTTCATCCGCATCCCACTTATGGGTGTGCTAATTCACTTTAGTGCTGTCTGACCCTTTGTAACACTCTGGACCTTAGCCCACCAGGCCCCTCTCTCCATTGGACTCTCCAGGCAAGAATATTGGAGTAAGTAACCATTTCCTTCTCCAGGAGAACATCCTGATTCAGGAATTGAACACCCGTCATTTATCTCTCCTGAATAAATGCAGGCAGGTTCTTTAGCACTAGTGCCACCTGGAATAGCATCCGATTGTAGATGACTCAGTATCTGTTTGATGCACTTCTGTGCCAACCCCAATACAGACTTCTTTTAACAATATTAAGATGTTGGGTGTGGTTCTGAACCTCAGAAAAGACAAATGCCAAAGATTATACAGGTGATAAGTGTTGAAACTGGGATTCAAACCAGGTCTACTAGAATCCTTGTGTCAGACACTCTTGCTTTTAAGAGGAAAGTTGTCAAAACTCCCACAGGGACTGCAGACTTAGCCATGAACAGAGTATGCTTGCTCCAATAACCTTCTGCCCTCAAGAGAATGACACCACCATTACCAGCCAGGAAGCTGGGAATTAGCCTTAACTCTCATGAAAGTGAAAGTGGCTCAGTCATGTCCAGCTCTTTGTGATCCCATGGACTATACAGTCCACGGAATTCTCCAGGCCAGAATACTGGAGTGGGTAGCCTTTCTCTTCTCCAGCAGATTTTCTGACCTAGGAATCGATCCAGGGTCTCCTGCATTGCAGGCAGATTCTTTATCAACTGAGCTATCAGGGAAGTCCATATGGTCTCCCCCTACGTCCCCTTAAGGCTATATGGTTAACCCCCTTGGTCTTCCCTTAACTTCAGGTTTTGCTGACTCAGGACCTGAACATCTCTCATACTTCATCTCCCTATCCTGTTCCTACTTAATGTGGCCCACTGCCATCACTTCTCATCAGGACCACCAAAAATAACTTCCAAACCATTCTCTGCCTTTCTAATCTCTCTCTCTCCAAGCCATTGCACAAGCACTGTGTGTTATTTCTTGTTGTTTAGTCACTAAGTCATGTACTACTTTTTGTGACCCCATGGTCTGTAGCCTGCCAGGCTCCTCTGTCCATGGGATTTCCCTGGCAAGAATACTGGAGTGGGTTTCCATTTCCTTCTCCAGGGGATCTTCCTGACCCAGCGATGGAATGCTTGTCTCCTGCATTGGCAAGTGGATTCTTTATCACTGAGCCACAGGGAATGAAGCCACTTGGACTCCCTTTTAGTACCCAAGCTTATCAGAATGGCCCATCATGCCAAGCGTTTTTGCGCATTCTCTCTACTTGAAATGCTTTTCTGCACCTGCCTGTCAGGAGTGCACTAGATGTTTTGGTTAATCCTGCAGACCCAGGGCCAGTCAGCCTGAGTTCCTCAGCTTGGGCAGCTCATGTTACTTTTCATGCCTCAGTTTTTCCTTCTATCAATCAACTGGAGATAATGAAATGCTCTTTCTGTAGGATCCTTGTGTGGAGTTATAGACTAAATCTGCCTAAATCACTTAAGAGGCAGACACTACATCAATGGTGGTCAGAGGATGGTCCCTGGATCAGCAGCATCATATCCCTTGAGAACCTGATAGAAAAGCAGATTCTTTGGCCCCATCCCAGACCTACAAAATCAGAAACCTTGGGAATGGGGCCCAGGGACTGTTTTAACAAGTTCTCCAAATGACTATGCTTGCATCTAAAATTTAAAACCATGGTATCATACAAGTTGTTATTTTAGTTGTTTAGTCGCTAAGTCGTGTGCGATTCTTTGTGATCCCATGGATTGTAGCCTGCCAGTCTCCTCTACCCTTAGGATTTCCTAGGCAAGAATACCAGAGAGGATTGCCATCTCCTTCTCCAAGGGACCTTCCCCACCCAGAAATCAAACCTGCATCTCCCACATTGCCAGGTGGATTATTTACCACCGGGCCACCACAAAAGCCCCAGGGTGAAGGTTAGCTGCAGTTATTAATATTAGCATCAGTATTGGTATTAATATTGCTAGGATGCAGGCGTTCACTGGGCTATACTTCTACTAGTTAAGCTTCTGGCTTGTAGACTGTGGTGTAAGTGGAAATTTAAGTCAAAGCCCAATTGTGTACCAAAGGACTGTAAAAAGGGGGGAAAAAATGCCTGTTCCCTCCAAGCATGGGGCGTATAAGGCCTATTGCTGTTTCACACTGTCATTAACACTTCATAATGAAAGATTTCACTAGGATTTTAACTTCTTTAAGTCTCACTTTCCTCGTGTATAAATTGGAGATAGATTCTAACTCACAGTATTATACTACTAAAAGACACAAACAATACAGATTTTTTTGTCATCATGAAATAATACTAACAAATCAAAGACTTAATATCCAATTCAGAATGTCTGACTCCAAAGGGAGGGGTTATAACTCAGGGGTAGAGCATTTGACTGCAAAATGTTTGACTCCAAATCCAATTATAATAATCACGACATTATATTACCTTTTAGCTCCATTTAGCACTATAAAACACTAAGTAGTAACAAGTGAAATGCTTTTTTCTTAGTTCATCCACATTGTAAATAGTTAGATTAGAATTAGGACTAACTTTGGGAACTCCAGTTGACATTGTTTTTTTCACTATATGAGAGTCTTTCAAAACCATAAAACAAACAAACAAAAATTTTTAAAAATATGAAAAGGGAAGGAGGCATAGGGGGAAAGATATTGGCCAGGAAAATTTTCAGAATCAGAATCATAACATGGATAGGAAAAGGCAGGAAGTAGAAGATAAGAGAGGAGACTGGGATCCTTACAATTTGAGCTTTCCTATGTCAACTGTTGCAGGAACCCTACCCAAATTGTTCCCAGTGACCCTTCCCCTGGAATTCAGTCCCATATACATCCTTCTTCAGCTGAATGTGGGATGGATCTACAGACTTGAACCTGACAAGCAGAATTTGACCAAAGTGATTTGTGTGGGCATCCTCTCCCCTTTGCTAAACCTCTCTCTCACCCTCTCACTTACGCATTTTGATGAAATGGGTCACCATGTCACACAATGCTGTATGGAGCGGGCCACGAGGCAAGGAATTAAGGGATATTGTTGACCAGCTACTGGTGAGGAATTGGATGTTACCGACCACCCTGAAGTGAGCTTGGAATTTCTTTCTCAGATGAGTCTTCTGACAGGGCTACACCTTCAGCCAACACCTTGATTACAGCCTGTGAGACCCAGAAGTAAAGGACGTAGCTAAGGCATGCTTAGATTCCTGTCCCACAGAAACTGTGAGATAATAAATGTGTGCCTTTTAAAGCTGCTACATATTAGAGCCATTTGTTATGCATAATAGGTAGCTGATAGTTCAGAGATGCCCAGGAGCAAGCCGTGATGGAGGGCTCTCTCTGTGCTCCCAACGTCAATAGTTCTCAACCTTTGTGAGGAAAGTGGAGTGCTGTCAACTGCTAGACTTTTTGTTGCTGAATGTGCAGATATGAAAACACTCAGAAGTTATCAGTCGCTGGAGAACCACCTCTCGTGGTGAGCACCTGACTCTCATTTATTTCACTCAACTACTGAGAACTGTCAGAAATGAAATCCTAGCACTGTTCTTGCTTCGTCCTCATTTACTTGTTAGGCGAAATCCTTGCACTCCCCAGTGCCAGCTATTCATCATGCTTTACTCCCATCTCTTATTCAAAGTATATTTAGCCCATACTTCTTTGTATTGTTTAACCAATTCAGCTTTATGTTCTACCTTGCGGGTATCATCCTAAAATTATTATACACTATTTTGATCACATTTCATTTTTGCACATGGATGCATATTGACTAGAATCTCTTGGGTAAGTTTCATATTATGTCAGATGAGAGTTACTGTCCCAGAAAAACTACTTGTGATCCCATGGACTGTAGCCCACCAGGCTCCTCTGTCTATGGAATTCTCTAGGCAAGAATACTGCATTGGGTAGCTCTTTCCTTCTCCAGGGGATCTTCTCAACCCAGGAATCCAACATGGGTCTCCTGAATTGCAAGCATATTCTCTACCATCTGAGCCACTAGGGAAGCCCAGATGCCCCCACTAATTCAGTGGAGGCTCTCCATGAAATGCCCTTGGCCGTCTGAGGTATTCCAAGATACATCTGCTCAAAGCAGTAGTAGATGGAACCTGCTCACAAGCTCTGGGAAGACACAAGTTGGCTTATAAAGTTCTACACCTTTCTGTTATTCTTCTCAGTTCCACAAGGCCCATGGATGTATTTACATGCTCTAATTACTACTGCTCCTAAACAAAGTATTAAAGTCTCACTCTCTGGTTTTCTCTTGGGCCATTATCTCATACACTTATTCTAGACTCTCCATCTCTTAATCCAATTCATAGTCACATGCCAGTGTAGTTTGCAATGAGATTGCTTGACAAGCTTCATTTAAAATGAGCAGCACAGATTATATTTTTTTTAATTAATACTTATCATCATCATCATTATCATTATGGATATTATTTACTAATAGTTCTTTATTGGTCATTGACTTTGAAGTTTTTATTTTTCCTAAGCAATAATTATTCCATAATTATCTTCTTTTTTTCTGTTTTTACAAATGAGGAGACTGAGACTGATTCTGACTTGCTCAAGACCACAGCATTTATTAAAGATGAAGCTCAGATTCAAACCTGACTCTCTGCTTAGTGCTCCTTTTGTTCCAGGGTTAGCAAAAGGAAAGAATAAACACCTTCACACGTGATTAAAACATTACAAACTCACTTCTAATTATTTTACCCTTTCTAAAAATAATCTTATCCATTTTCCCCCTAAATTTTCCCAGAGAAAATGTCTCTGTTAATGATCTGATTCTTCCTTTTGATTCCTTCCAAAATGATATCTGATGACACCAAAGTGCTTCATCCTGACCACAGATGTGACACTTCTTCCAGAGAAGTGACCCTAGGAGTGTTCCCAAGCAGACAAAATGCAAAATAGCCTTCATAAGGTAAGGATTTCCCTGAACCAATGGAAACCAAGAAAAGTGAAACATCCGATAATTAACAGTTAGTTGCTTCTGGCTTACTTCACTCTGGATAATGGGCTCCAGTTTCGTCCATCTGAGTAGAACTGATTCAAATAAATTTTTTTTTAATGCTGAGTAATATTCCATTGTGTATATGTACCACAGCTTTCTTATCCATTCGTCAGTTGATGGGCATCTAGGTTGCTTCCATGTCCTGGCTATTGTAAACAATGCAGCGATGAACATTGGGGTGCACGTGGCTCTTTCAATTCTGGTTTCCTCAGTGTGTATGCCCAGCAGTGGGATTGCTGGGTCATATGGCAGGTCTATTTGCAGCTTTTTAAGGAACCTCCACACTGTTTTCCATAGTGGCTGTACTAGTTTGCATTCCCACCAACAGTGTAAGAGGGTTCCCTTTTCTCCACATCCTCTCCAGCATTTATTGCTTGTAGACTTTTGGATGGCAGCCATTCTGACTGGTGTAAAGTGGTACCTCATTGTAGTTTTAATTTGCATTTCTCTGATAATGAGTGATGTTGAGCATCTTTTCATGTGTTTGTTAGCCATTTCTTTGGAGAAATGTCTGTTAAGTTCTTTGGCCCACTTTTTAATTGGGTTGTTTATTTTTCTAGAATGGAGCTGCAGGAGTTGTTTGTATATTTTTGAGATTAATTGTTTGTCTGTTGCTTCATTGGCTATTATTTTCTCCCATTCTGAAGGCTGTCTTTTCACCTTGCTTATAGTTTCCTTTGTTGTGCAAAAGCTTTTAGTTTTAATTAGGTCCCATTTGTTTATTCGAGTTTTTATTTCCAATATTCTGGGAGGTGGGTCATGGAGTATCCCGCTTTGGATTATAGCAGAGAGTGTTTTGCCTATGTTATCCTCTAGGAGTTTTATAGTTTCTGGTCTTATGCTTAGATCTTTAATCCATTTTGAGTTTATCTTTGTGTATGGTGTTAGAAAGTGATCTAGTTTCATTCTTTTACAAGTGGCTGTCCAGTTTTCCCAGCACCACTTACAGTATATTAACACATATATATATGGAATTTAGAAAGACAGTAATGAGAACCCAACATGGGAGACAACAAAAGGAACGCAGATGTATAGAATAGACTCGTGGACTTTGTGGATGAGGGTAAGGGTGGGATGATATGGGAGAAGGGCATTGAAGCATGTTAATTGTCATGTGTCTAATCAATCGCCAGCCCAGGATTGATGCTCGGGACTGGTGCAGCGAGATTTCCCGGGGGGGAGGGAGGAGGGAGGGGGGACCCGGAGGGGAAGCATATGTAAACCCATGGTGATATCATGACAATGTATGGCAAAAACAATAATTAAAAAAAAAAAAAAAACAGTTAGTTGAACTGGCACACTGTCTTACCAGAAACCATGAAATATAAACTGGAGCCTTTTTCATCATGAGAAGTCCTGATATTTGAGCTCATCTTCAGCCTCTTCTGAAATATTATTCAATGTGGTAACGGCATTAGTGAGAAACAGAGGCCCATGATTCTTCTTCTTATCGTCCCTCTGAAGCCAGGCGCTTTCTCTGCACTTTGTATGCATCCCTATCTTCAGGATATACCACTGACTTGCAACTGATGGCTTGTCTGTCGCACACTTTAGCACCATGTGAGCTCCTTAAGGACAGAAGTCATGTGTTCTCTAAACTCTCTGTCATGCAGCAGTCACTCCAGAAATACTCCTTTAATAAATGCTCAAGTCAACAGTAAATTTACCAAACATGAATGCACAGGTAAATAGCAGCTTAGAACTGAAAGAGAGAGAGAGTTGCGTCGTTCAGTCGTGTCCGACTCTTTGCGACTCCAGGCACTGCAGCACGCCAGGCTTCCCTGTCCGTCACCAACTCCTGGAACTTATTCATACTTAACGTTCATCAAGTCAGTGATACCTGAAATTTAGAACTGAAATTTTCCTTCAGTTCAGTTCAGTTCAGTTCAGTCGCTCAGTCGTGTCCGACTCTTTGCGACCCCATGAACCGCAGCACGCCAGGCCTCCCTGTCCATCACCAGCTCCCGGAGTCCACCCAAACCCATGTCCATTGAGTCGGTGATGCCATCCAGCCATCTCATCCTCTGTCTTCCTCTTCTCCTGCCCCCAGTCCTTCCCAGCATTAGGGTCATTTTCAATGAGTCAATTCTTCGCATGAGGTGGCCAAAGTATTGGAGTTTCAGCTTCAACATCAGTCCTTCCAATGAACACCCAGGACTGATCTCCTTTAGGATGGACTGGTTGGATCTCCTTGCAGTCCAAGGAGATTTATTTTCCTTAAATGAAGAAAATTTTTCAATGCAGTCATTAGCATATAGAGTGCATATTTCAGACACTATTTTTAATTTATTTTAATGAAATACAGTTGATTTACAATATTGTGTTAATGTCTGCTGTACATCAAACTCATTCAGGTACATATATATATATATATATATATATATCCTTTTTCATATTCTTTTAAGTTATGTTTTATCACAGGATATTGAATATGGTTCCTCATGCTATAAGGAAGACCTTGTTTATCTATTCTATAGTTTGCATCTACTAATTCAAAACTCCCAATCCATCCCTCTCCCCCAAATATCATATGATACACTCACACGTGGACTCTAAACTATGACCCAAATGAACTTATCTACAAAGCACTGCTCTTTTAATCCTATGTCACTTAGTACTCACCATTGTCTCTGACATAGGTACTAGTACGTATCCCATTTTATAAGTGATTATGCAACACCCAGAGATGTCACACTGTTGTTCCAAGGTCACAAGGAAACTGAGTGTCTGAGTAGACTTTGGAAGCCAGACCCTAGGCTCTCTTGTTGCATGCCAGATGGCATGATGATTCCTTATTCTCCACACAGGTGGGACACGAGCAGATGAAGAGGTGGCCCAAGACTCTAAGAAATCGAAACAGTTTTCCTTTGTTCTTTCAAGTGCATTGTATTATTTCATCATGCTAACAACACGTGGCCAGAGACTTGGATAGGGAGCTCAGACTTTCTGCCTCTAAGTTCATTGCCTTTTCCAAAATAAAGCCTGTCAAGTTATGGTTAAACTGAGAAAGGACAGGGAATAAATGAGGGGTATCAATATTCATTTTCTCTCACACTAAGATTCAGAAACTCTAATGAGATTTTTTTCTTTTCATAAAGTTCTCATGATAACCCTGAAAAATGGATTTTATCCCCTTTAACCTAGGCAAAAGTTGAGGTTCAAAGAGGTTAGGGAATGGGTTTAAGGCCACATAGACACTAAATAGCAGCATGGGAATTGGGAGATGATTGGATGGCATCATTGACTCAATGGACATGAATGTGAGGAATCTCTGGGAGATGGTGAAGGACAGGGAAGCCTGGCATGCTGCAGTCCATGGGGTCAAAAGGGTCAGACATGATTGAATAACTGAACAACAAATTTGACTCCCAAATTCACATTTTGCAAGACATCACGCTTTTTCCAAAATGGACCTTCAAATTGCTTTTTATTAATGTGCATATCTGAGCTAAAAGGATCTACTGTAACCAAGCCAAAAACAAACTGTAAAAATAAACCCTTGGTGAGTTTATTTGACTCATATTCCAGGCTGAGTCACAAAAGATAAAGGCAGAAGCCAGAAGAGAAACTGACCTGAGCCCCCAGTGTCCCCTCCGCCAGTCTTAGATGCTGAGGGGCTCTTGTGGAATTTCCCCCTTTGGAGTTCAGAGTTTGGTAAGTCCTACAATCACAGGGAGGGTACCTGTCTTAGAAAGTGTTTCTTTCTTTAATTTTTTTCTTTTTTATAAGCTCTTGCTACATGGTTCAGTTATTTCAAGTTATGTGATGGCTTAGGGACCAAAATAGGCTATTGTGAAAGACACAGTGAGAGCAATGACTAACTGGGACATGTGACAGACGGTGAAATTCTGGTACATCTCCAGGTCTGAATGTCACCTTCAGGTGTCCCTATTCTTGGTCAGAGTTCAGAGTCCCTTTATTAAGAACAAAACAGAGTAAATAGCTTATATCAATGTGATTTGAGGGAGATATTCTTTCTGTCAGGTACTGAAGGCATGACCTTGTGTAAGTGATTCAAGCTCTGTGTGCCTGAGTGCCTCTCCTGTGAATTAGGATCAGTTGGTGAGAAGTCAGAGGGGTGGTTCTGGGCAGTAATGAGATAATATCAGCACTGCACATGGTGGAACGTTGGCACTCAATCAATGACGTTCCTCTGCGTGCTATGTTATATTATGGATGAGTCCCAACTGTAGAGCCGATAAATCCTAGAAAGCACTTTTCACTGGTGACCCTCATCAAAGAACACACAAATTGCAAATGCCATCTTCCATTTGTCGGTTGGGTCAGGTTTGCCATATTTGGTAAAAATGAATTATTGAGCTGGCTACAGTTAATGAAAATGAAACTCCCAAATTTAATTGGGTCATGATATTTAACATAAAGAAAAGTGAGCTCTCTGTCCTTGAATTATTATTTTATATTCCACGGGCACAGTACTGATCAGTTCAGTTCAGTCACTCAGTCGTATGTTACTCTTTGGGACCTCATGGACTGCAGTATGCCAGGCTTTCCTGTCTATCAACAGCATCCTGCTCAAACTCATGTCCATTGAGTTGGTGATGCCATCCAGTCATCTCATCCTCTGTCATCCCCTTCTTCTCCTGCCTTCAATCTTTCTCAGTATCAGGATCTTTTCCAATGAGTCAGTTCTTCCCATCAGGTGTCCAAAGTATTGGAGTTTCAGCTTCAACATCAGTCCTTTCAATGAACACCCAGGACTGATCTCCTTTAGGATGGACTGGTTGGATCTCCTCGCATTCCAAGGGACTCTCAAGAGTGTTCTCCAACACCACAGCTCAAAAGCATCAATTCTTTGGCTTTCAGTTTTCTTTATAGTCCAACTCTCATATCCATAAGTAACTACTGGAAAAACCAAAGCTTTGACTAGATGGACTTTGTTGGCAAAGTAATGTCTCTGGTTTTTAATATGGTGTCCAGGTTGGTCATAGCTTTTCTTCCAAGGAGCAAGCATATTTTAATTTCATGGCTGCAGTCACTGTCTGAAGTGATTTTGGAGCCCCCTAAAATAAAGTCTGTCACCATTTCCATTGTTTCCTCCATCTATTTCCCATGAGGTGATGGGACCTGATGCCATGATCTTTGTTTTTTCAATGTTGAGTTTTAAGCCAACTTTTTCACTCTCCTCTTTCTCTTTCATCAAGAGGCTCTTTAGCTCTTCTTTGCTTTTTGCATAAGGGTGGTGTCATCTGCATATCTGAGATTATTGATATTTCTCCTGGCAATCTTGATTCCAGTTTGTGCTTCATCCATTCCAGCATTTCACATGATGTACTCTGCATAAAAGTTAAATAAGCAGGGTGGCAATATACAACCTTGACATACTCCTTCCCCAATATGGGACCAGTCTGTTGTTCCATGTCCTGCATACAGATTTCTCAGGAGACAGGTAAAGAGGTCTGGTATTCCCATCTCTTGAAGAATTTTCCAGTTTGTTGTGATCCACACAGTCAAAGGCTTTGTCATAGTCAATAAAGCAGGAGTAGATGTTTCTTTGGAACTCTCTTGCTTTTTCTATGATCCAACAGATGTTAGCAATTTGATCTCTGGTTCCTCTGCCTTTTCTAATTGTAGCTTTAACACCTGGAAGTTCATGATTCACTTACTGTTGAAGCCTGGCTTGGGGAAATTTGAGCATTACTTTGCTAGTATGTGAGAAGAGTGCAATTGTGCGGTAGTTTGAACATTCTTTGGCATTGCCTTTCTTTGGAATTGGAGTGAAAACTGACCTTTTCCTGTGGCCACTGCTGAGTTTTCAATTTTGCTGGCATATTGAATGCAGCACTTTCACAGCATCATGTTTTAGGATTTGAAATAGCTCACCTGGAATTCCATCACCTCCACTAGCTTTGTTTGTAGCAATGCTTCCTAAGCAATCATTTTTGGTAATAGTAACCATAATAGGTGACAGCAGTAGAAAGTAAAATAAGCATTATATGAAATATACTACATCTTAGACCCTGTTTTGATCATTCTTATATTAATTTCAAAATAACCTTGAAAATTGTGAATTTTAAGCTTTAGTTGACAGCAATTTCTTTTTTCTCAAATGATCTTTGAAATAAAAGAGAAATAACTAACTGGAAACAATGGCAGAAAATGGTAATTTTAAACTGAATAGGATAAACAATAGATAAGTTGATGAAATAATAATGATGATAATAACCTTCACTGCATGTAGCATGTATTGAATGTTTAACTTGTACTAGGTACTATTCTTGCCTGGAGAATCCCATGGACAGAGGAGCCTGGAAGGCTACAGTCCGTAGCATTTCAGAGTCAGACACGACTGAAGTGACTTAGGACAGGCACAGAGCTACATGATTTACATAAATCGAGTTACTTAAAACAAGGTTGTATGTGTACCACAGCTTTCTTATCCATTCCTCAGTTGATGGGCATCTAGGTTGCTTCCATGTCCTGGCTATTGTAAACAATGCAGCGATGAACATTGGGGTACACGTGGCTCTTTCAATTCTGGTTTCCTCGGTGTGTATGCCCAGCAGTGGGATTGCTGGGTCATATGGCAGGTCTATTTGCAGTTTTTTAAGGAACCTCCACACTGTTTTCCATAGTGGCTGTACTAGTTTGCAATCCCACCAACAGTGTGAGAGAGTTCCCTTTTCTCCACATCCTCTCCAGCATTTATTACTTGTAGATTTTTGGATTGCAGCCATTCTGAGTGGTGTAAAGTGATATCTCATTATTACTCAGCATTAAAAAAAAAATTCATTTGAATCAGTTCTACTCAGATGGACGAAACTGGAGCCCGTTATCCAGAGTGAAGTTATCCAGAAGCAAAAACAACAATACAGTATATTAACGCATATATATGGTATTTAGAAAGATGGTAAGGAGAACCCAGCATGCGAGACAGCAAAAGGAACGCAGATGTATAGAATAGACTCGTGGACTCTGTGGATGAGGGAAAGGGTGGGATGATATGGGAGAATGGCATTGAAACATGTTAATTATCATATGTCTAATCAATCTCCAGCCCGGGATTGATGCTCAGGGCCGGTGCAACGAGATTTCCCGGGGGGAGGGAGGAGGGAGGGGGGTTCTGGAGGGGGAGCATATGTAAACCCATGGTGATATCATGTCATTGTATGACAAAACTAATAAAAAAAATAAATTAATTAAAAAAAAAACAAGGTTGTTGTTGCTGTTTTAGTCGGTAAGTCGTGTCCGACTCTTTTAGGACCTCATGGACTGTAACTCACCAGGCTCCTCTCTCCATGGGTTTTCCCAGGCAAGAATACTGGAATGGGTTGCCATTTCCATCTCCAGAGGATCCTCCCAACACAGGGGTCGATCTTGCATCTCCTGTACCTCCTGGAAGGCAGATTCTTTCCTACTGAGCCACCAGGGAAGTCCTAAAACTTAAATTTGGGATATGTTGATTATACAGAAGTTGTACCTAATTATACTCTGAGAGGGAGACTTGAAATGTGAGATTCCCATGAATTTATACAGCAAGGAAGTACTCTGGGCTGTGATTAGACATGTGATCTTGTTTTGTACTCACCAAGCAGCAGTAAGATAATTGTCTCTGTCTTTATGCTCTCTTAGTTTGAGTTTCCCTTAAAACAGAGCCTGAAACAAGGATTTGGTGCAGAGTGTCTCTTTGCTGAAGCGATTCTAGAATTTAGAAATGAAAAGGTGCTGAGAGTGACATTATGAAAGTTATTAGAGTGTGCATTATTGTATTTGTTACCAGAATCAGAACTGGTCTTCAGTTGTACTGTAGGTAACATAGAATCCTCTCAGAATTGTCCCTTCTAGGATAGGAGTCTGCACAATTTATCTATCAACCCTCGAGCTCCATTGGTTAATGGATTCCAAGAGAGCAATGTATTTTCATACTTTTAGATTTCCCGGCATGAGGGCTAAAATGGCATCAGAAAAGTCTCAAGGCAGAAAAGCAAGAGATGCTGAAGATCCTGCTTAGGTGGGACATAGTCATTGTACTTGGAGCATCCTAGGGCCCCATAGAACATAGAGCATCACAATTGTCTGCTACCTCTTACATGTTCAGTTCTCATCATACCTTCAGGAAGTTCATAATTGTCCCTGACTCTTCCAGCTGGTGACTAGAAATAGTCTCTGAAGAATAATCTCTAAAAACTGTCAGGAGGGTTAGTGGGACAAGTCATGGTACCCACCCCTGCAGGGACTCCTGAGGCTGCAGTAGAGATTCATCATCCCTCTCTTCCATTGTTCAACTGATATTTTCCTCACCCTCAGGCAGCAGTACTTCAGATAATCAATATTTTCATGTTGGAGTGATCCAGAGCATTATGCCATCTGACCTTCCATTATTGGGTGAGTTTACTATGACTGACTGATCACTGTGATCACCAGGCACAGAAGCACCAAAATATAATTCTGTGAATTCTGAGTTAACCTCTCTGCATTCATTATATAACATTATATAACTTTCCCATGAAAAATATGGTCAAGCAATCTATATGATAACATTTTTCTTGATGATCCAGCAGCATGAGGATTCCAAAGTGAGCATATAGCAGTCTCAACTGTAGGTTTGGGAACATTCTTACTGGGCTCCTGGTTGTGAGAGGAAGTACAGTGTCATTAGGAATAATGAGAGCAGTCAGTCTTATTTTTCCCTTACAACATGAACCTGTGAATTTTGTTTGTTAAGAATAAACAACCATATATCAATCGTTGGAAAAGACCCTGATGCTGGGAACGATTGGGGGCAGGAGCAGAAAGGGACGACAGAGGATGAGATGGCTGGATGGCATCACTGACTTGATGGACATGGGTTTGGGCAGACTCCAGGAGTTGGTGATGGACAGGGAGGCCTGGGGTGCTGCGATTCATGGGGTCGCAAAGAGTCGGACACGACTGAGCAACTGAACTGAACTGAACTGACCTGAATTTCCCTTCTCTTACCTTGGAAGTTGACAAAAAGTAAATTCCTATAATATACCCACAGCCGCATGACTCAGGCTTGACCAAGAAGATGGTTCTATCAGCTTTTCATTTTTATAGTGGGTCCTTTTGGTTACCTAGTTTAAATATAGTAGTGTTACATGTCAATCCCCTATCCCCTTCACCTCTAGTTATCATTCATTCTCAAAGTTTGTGAATCTATTTCTGTATTGTAAATAACTTCATTTGCATCATTATTTTTAGAGTCAGCATATAAGTTTTACCATGATATTTACCTTTCTCTGTCTGATTTACTTCTGTCCATGTTGCTGCAAATGACATTATTTTATTCTTTGTGATGGCTGGGTAATATTTCATTGTATATATGTACCATATCTTCTTGATTCATTCATTTGTCCATGAACATTTGTGTTGCTTTCATGTCTTCACTATTGCAAATAGCTCTGCAATGAATATAAACGTGCATGTATCCTTTCAAACCATGTTTTACTCTGGATATATGCCCAGGAGAGAGACTTCTAGATTGAATGGTAACTCTATTTTTAGTTTTTTAAAGAACCTCTATACTATTCTCCATAGTGGCTGTACCAATTTACATTCCTTCTAACAGGGTAGGAAGGAAGGCAATTATTCCCTCTCCAGCAATTACTGTTTGTAGATTTTTGATGATGGCCATTATGATTGTTGTAAGGCCATATCTCATTGTAGTTTTGATTTGTGTTTCTCTAATAATTAGTGATGTTTATCATCTTTTTTTTATGACTCTTGGTCATCTGTATATCTTCTTTGGAGAAATGTCTATTTAGGTCTGCTCATTTTTTAATTCGTTTGTTTGTATGTTAGATATTGAGCTGTTTGTAAATTTTGGAGACTAAGTCCTTGTTAGTTGAATCATTTGCAAATATTGTCTCCCATTCTGTGAGCTGTATTTTCATTTTCTTTATAGTTTCCTTTTCCTTTGCTATGCCAAAGCTATTGAGTTTAATTAGGTCCCATTTTTTTATTTTTGTTTTTGTTTCCCTTATGGAGACAGATCGTAAAATGCATGCTGCAGTTTACGTCAGAGTGTCCTGCTTATGCCTTCCTCTGTGGGCTTTATAGTATCCGCTCTCATCTCATAAGCTGATACAAGCACATAGAGGTGGGCACCAGCACACACCTACATATTGCTTTGATGTAACAAATTAATTTCCTCCCATTCAGTTTCCATACCTTCAATACCAGGAATAAATAGGCAATGTCCTGGTTTCACTTCCAGAATAAAATAATAAAATTTTTATCTGCGAGTACAAGGTTGTGCCAAAGAGGAATTGCCGGGGTCCAGCCCCAGCGGGGTCCGGGGGTCTTGAGGGATGAGTGGCATCAGCGGAAGAACTGAGCTGAGTCGATGTGTGGTGATGGAGCAGTCTCTCATTTATTGTTGTTGGTTTACACTTTTATAGCCAAAAGACATCCCCATTACATGATTACATCACCTATCATTCTGTACAATTTTTTGTTTTCTACCTTCCATAGCAACCTTATCATTGAGCTCATTCCCCAATCTATCATGAAACATTCCCCTTACAGAAGTCAGATTTTTATGTAATTAGATTTAACAATAGTATCTTTACCATTTGAATGTCTTCAGTATACTTCATTCAGTCATGATAAGTACATCAACCTAAGTAGAAAGGTTACATTTCTCTTATCAGGTACCACTATGTAGAAGCTAGAGGGAAGGGCTTAAGCTTGAAACTGTTTATTCTAGTAGCTTACTCTGGTTCTTACAAGGAAAGAGGAAAGAGGACAAAGAGACAGTTTAGAAAGAGCAAAGAGGACTAAGACAGTTTAGGAAGAGGACTAAGAGACAGTCAAGCAGCACTGCTTCAGCAATAAAACCCTATTAAACTTATAACTAGTATAATGAATTCCTATGTCTACATTATCCTAAAGCAATCAATATCTCCAACTATGCTGGCCACAATTATGAGCATTCCTAAGTCCCAATCCAGCCTGATTTCTTCAAGGAAGCGAGCCTCCTCTGTGGAGTGGTCAGGGGAGTGGGAGGTGGAAAGGTGACCCAAGTACGAGCCTTTCTGGTGGTGGCCTTGCCATGACCCCCAGAGAACTCTTGGTAAACTCCCCAGTAATTAGTAGGAGGAGTAGTAATCTATTTGAATGTCCCTTTCATTCCTCCTTAGCCCCCGGGGAAGGTGATCCACCTTCCTGGATCCTCTGGTTGATAAGGTCTGGGGGGATTCTCTCAGGACAAATTCTTTTCAACTGAGACTGACTTACTGAGATGAGCCAATGTTCCGAGCATGGACAGAACTTCCAAGAAAAATACCAGGGTGGGGCTTGCCCAGGATGCCCCGATAAAGAAAGTCAGCTTTGCAACTTCTTTCTTAGTCTCGTGACCTTGTCATCTGAACAAGGGGGCATCCTGATGGCTCCCGGCAAGGAATTAAGCATCATCCTTTTGATCAAAATGTTTGATGAGATTTGTGGATTCACTGTAAATAGTATCAGCAGTAAATATTTTTGAATGGGTATATCATGACAAGAAATGCACTGTGATTAAATTTCCATTTTTAAACAGAAAAAAATGAAATATGTTTCTACTTCAGAAATCCCACTGCCAGCTTGTTGGAAATTTGTGGAAACAGTATTTTCAGTTGATGATGTTCATCAGTGTGGTGGGCAAGATACCAGGAAGGAAGGCCGAGAACTGGAGATGCTATACAAAGTGAAAAACTAGAAATGCAAGCTTAAAACCTTATGCTTAGCTCGGCTGATATCAGAAGGTTTGTATCACACTCTGACAAATATTTGAATCTGTTGAAAGATATTCTAGGCGAATGAAAATAATTTAAATGTTTGAATTGCATGTGCGTGCGTACAAATTTGCTTCAGTCATGTCCGACTCTTTGTGACCCCATGGACTATAGCCCTCCAGGCTCCTCTGTCTGTGGGGTTCTCCAGACATGAATACTGGAGTGGATTGCCATGCCCTTCTCCGGGGAATCATCCAGACCCAGGTACTGAACCTGCATTTCTCACGTCTCCTACTTTGGCAGGTGGGTTCTTTACCACTAGTGCCCCTGGGAAGCCCCCTTGAATGGCATGCTCTTATCCTAATAAAATAATCTGTGAGAGCCTCCATAACTAAATATTTTCCATCTTTCTTTCTACTAGAACTCCATTATTAACAGCTTCAAGCATCAAGTTTCTGGTAGAGGTGGGGAAAGAAATTTCCATAAACCCAAGACTGAGTAGGAGAAGTTTGAGCCAGTATTGGTAATTTTCTTTCCCATTGTCATCAAATAATTTGGGAATGAAACTAATATCTGGCCAAGGAGATATAAAGAGAGGTTGTTGAAAAGATTCTGGGAATCTTTTCCCTAACTTTAGAACAAGATGAAGAAAAATACTTTTCCTCTACAATCTAAAATCTAATTTCAAGTATTGCTTGGAATGTGGTAGCCCTGGGAAAATAAGGTGAAGCTGGGCAAAGATGACAATCTAATACATTACAGGTGACAAGCAGAGAAGTGGAAAGAAACTGGACCCTTGATGATGTCACAGATTTTTGCCACTGAATTAATTTCTCTTGGAACTACCCTCGCGCTTGCATTCAGGTGTCCTATTCTTTGCGACCCCATGGACCACCAGGCTCCTCTGTTCAAGGAGTTTTCCAGGCAAGAATACTGGAGTGGGTTTCCATTTCCTTTTCCAAGAGATCTTCCAGACCCAGGGATTGGACGCATGTCTCCTGAGGCTCCTGAATTGGCAGATGATTTTTTTTTTTTTTTTTTTTTTTTTACTACTGAGCCATTTGGGAAGCCCTGAAACTGTCCTACCTTGGGTCATTTTTTGTATGAAATAAACACGTTTCCTTCTAACTCATTTCTAGATGGTCTAATCTTATATATGCACATATTATAAACTTACTTTCAATTATTCTTTGAATATTTGACATGACTTCTTTCAACATATATTTGTTATAAACAAGTCAATTTGATACATGTAGATGATGAATAGTGCTATGAACAAATAAAGAAAGAAAGCAAGTGGAGTTGCCCAGTCGTGTCCAACTCTATGCAACCCCCTGGACTGTAGCCCACCAGGCTCTTCCATCCATGGGATTTTCCAGGCAAGAGTACTGGAGTGGGCTGCCATTTCCTTCTCCAGGAGCTCTTCCCAACCCAGGGATTGAACTCAGGTCTCCCACATTGTAGACAGATACTTTACCGTCTGAGCCACCAGGGAATTCATGACCTTAAATAGAGATAACTTAGAGATGGGAATGGTCTTCTTCATTCGTATGACCAAAAAAAGTTTCCCAAAGGAGTTGGCATTAGAGCTAATACCTGAATAATTAAAAGCTGTCAACTTGTAGAGATCTTGGGGAAAGAATTCCAAGCAGAGAAAAAAAGAGGTCAGCAAGTTTTAAAGACTTGACATATGAAGGAGAATGGTATGGGCAAAGGATAGAAAGGGTAACATAGTGAATATGATTATAAATGGAAATTAGCTAGGTCCTGGTTGAAACAGCCAAAAAAATAAATAAATAAAGGACTAAGGGGCTTCCCTTCTTGTTCAGATGGTATAGAATCAGTGTGCAACATAGGAGACGTGAGTTCAAGTCCTGGGTTGGGAAGATCCCCTGGAGGAGAGCATGGCAGCCCACTCCAGTAATTCTTGCCTGGAGAATCTCCATAGTGAGAGGAGCCTGGCAGGCTACAGTCCATGAGGTTGCAAAAAGTCTGAGCAACTAAGCACAGCATAGTACTTGAAACAGCCAATAAAATGGACAGAATGTATGAAACAATTCTTTGCAAAATTTTGAAAAGCAACAAAGGAGAATGTCCCTGAATGATAACAAACAAACAAGGACAGCTCTGATATGGTCCCAATTTACTTCCTGGAGAACATTTCCAAGACATGGTGTAGAGAGTAGAAATTGAGGTAGAACCCAACGGACTTTAAGAGTGGAAGAGACAGAGATGACAGTCAAGGGAGACCAAAGAATTAAGAGTTGACAAGATGAGACATAACTGCACAGAAAGATAACTTGGGACATCTGCAGAGATTCCTGTTAAATATTCAGATGAACACTGATCAGCACATTCATATAAAGAAACAACGAGAAGCTAAGAAAAACCACTCTAAAGTGCTAGGACCCGGCACTCACACAGTGTTGAGAATAATGCTTAGTTCCATCATCCACACTGGGACACATCAAGATTCAGAAGATATAAAGTTCAGTACACAGAGTTTTTTGTCCAGAGTTAAGGTACCAACTCTGGTCCACAATAAAATATCATAAAAGCAAGACTTAAAGGGTTAAGCTATTCCTAAGAATTTACTCATATCCCCAAAAAGACTAAAGAATATTTCTAGGAATACAAAAATATCCTGTGCCTATCAAGGCAAAAAATAAAAATAAATAAATAAGAAGTGAGGACATTTGAAATTCAATCAATCAATTGAAAATGACCCAGAACAAATACACACTATTATAGATAAAGCAAACAAGGCCATTAAAACAGCTGTAACTGTCTCTTATCCATTTATAAAGTAAAGTGGAGGCATAGAAGCCATACAAAAGAGGCTAATCAATTCCTAGAGATAAAAATTCAGTGAAAAAGAATAAAAGAAAATTAATTATTACATTTAAAAAGGAGTATAATTGAAGATACAGCAGTAAAATGCTACCAAAATAAAGCATAGAGAGAAAAATAGAATTAAAAAAAATGATCATAACTTCAGTGAGTGAGCTGTTGGAAGCATTTACTGGCCCCATGTGTGTCACTTTTACAGTCTTCAAAGAGTGTGTGTGTGTATGTGTGTGTGTATGTGTTCGAGAGAATAGCCATTTTTTTTCCTATTTTGATGAATGCCATAAACACACGAATTCAAGAAATACAGTGAAACTCAAACATGAGTAACATAAAGAAAGCTATACCAAGGCACATATCTAAATTGCTCAAAATCAGTGATAAAGGAAAATTATTTAACAGCAGACAGAGAAAAAAGACACATTATATATGGAGGAATGAAGTTAAGGGTGAAGCAGATTTCTCATTGAAAACAACAAAACAACATGTGTAGGAAGGCAGTTAAGTAATGTTTTTGAAATATTGAAAAAGAAGCAAATAAATAAAACTCTCAACCTAGAAGTCTATGTAAAAACCAAAATACCTTTCAAAAAGAAGGTAAAAGAAACACTTTTAAAGATATACAAAATCTGAAAGAATCTCTCACCAACAGATCTAGTCTATAAAAATGTTAAAGTTTTTCATGTAGAAAAAGAACAATACCTGATGAAAATCTGCATCTACATGAAGGAATTGACCTTAACCTGATAAAAAAGCATCTTCAAAAAACCTTTACCTGGCATCATGCTTAATGGTGAAAGCCTGAATGCTTTTCTCTCCCTACAGTTGAGGTATCTCATTCTCTTGCCCAATATTATTATTTCTATTCAACATTGTACTAAATAAATGTTTTAACCCTTGCTACTACATAAATAATTGAAGGATCTACATTGAGAAAAAGGTGATGTTTTTAATTTGCTGATGAGATGGTTGTCTATGTAGAAATTCTAATGCATCTATTTTGAAAATCTATCAAAATTAATAAATGAGTTTAGCAAGTTTTCAGGACACAAGATCAGCCTGTATAAGTTAATCGTATTTCTTTATTCTTGCAAGGAATAAGGCAGATGTGTATACTGAAATCTACAAAATATGACTGTACAAAATTAAAGAGCTAATTGAATGATGAGATAAGCCATGTGTATATGTGAGGAACTTCTTCTTATTATAAATTGTCCTATGGATTTATTGCAATCCTAATCAACATCCCAACTGGCTTCATTTTTTTTTTTCAAAATTGACAGATTCCAAAATTTATACAGAAATGTAAACAAACTAAAGTAGCAAAATAGTTTTGAAAAACAAGAACAAAGTTGGAAGACAAGCAATATTTTATTTCAGAATTTATTCCATTCCTAATGTAAAGCTAAAATATTAAACAACTGTGGATGTGATATAAAATTCGACAAATATATGGGTAGAACAGAATAAATCATTCAGCAATAGACCTACAAGTACATGTTACACACACACATATGTACATATATGTAAATTTGCCAAGCAGTTCAGTGAAGAAAGAGCTCTCAACAAATGGTACTGGAAAATTTAAATACAAGCAAACAAAGTCTTCAATCAGTACTTCTACCATATGCAAAATTAAATCAGGTCTATCTAAACATTAAAAGCATTCCTATAAAATTTCTAAAAGAAAGGATACAATAAATCCTTTATAACTTTAGGTTATGCAGAGACTTCCTCATATACTTTGTTAAAATTACACCACCTGCCTTTGAACAACACAGGTCAAACTGCATGGGCCCGCCAACACACCGATGTTTTTCAATAAATACACAGTTAGCTCTCAGTATCTCAAGGTGCAGAATCCTCAAACCAGGAGGGCAGACTAGGAGACAGGACCATAAATTTTTTGATATCAGCTGTGAGCCCTGGAGTCAATCTCCTGCTGATCAGAAGAATGACCAAATTCCATAAAACAACAATTTGATTAATTGGAATTAATCAAAAGTATAATCTTCTCTTCAAAAGATGTTGATAAGGGAATAAGGCAAGCCACAGACTGGGAAAAATATTTGCAAAGCAAATATCTGATAAGAACTTGTGTCTTGCGTACACAAAGAATTTTTAATACTCAAAAATATTAAAAACAAATAAAACAATTTTTAAAAATTAACAAAATATTTGACAGACATATTACCAAAGGAGACATAGGCAGAGCACATAAACATATGAAAAGATGCTCAGTATGAGTAGTCCCTAGAGTAAAACCAATAAAGCTGCTATTAGGTAAATATCACTATTCACATTTCAAAATTTTAAAAATTGAAAGACTGATAATCCTGAGTGTTGACTTGGAGCTCTCACATACAACTGATAGAAATGCAAAAAATTGTGCCACCACTTTGGAAATAGTTTGCCAGTTTCTTAAACAGTTAAACTTGTATTATCATTTGATGTAGTCATTCTCCTACTAGATATTTAGCCAAAAGAAATGAAACTATATATCTGCATAAACACGTGTACAAGAATGTCCAAAGGAGCTTTATTTGTAATAGTTAAACACTGGAAACCACCCAGAAGTCCATTAAGAGACCAGTATATTTATACAATGGGATTGTACACAATAATACAAAGTGATGAACTATTGCTATACTCTACAATAGGGATACATTTCAAAATAAATACATTGTGTGAAAGTATAAAGTGCACAGCAAAATAATGCATACCAAGTAATTATATTTATATATAATTCTAGGAAATACAAGTTAAGATATATAGAGAGAAAGCAGATTAATGGCTACTTAACTATGGGACAGAAGGCATAGTAGGGAAGGTATTGGAAAAATAATTACAGAGGAGCAAAAGGAAGGTGGAAGGCATAAATATTTCATTATGATGATCATAGTGAGCAATTCATGTACGTATGTGAACTAAATAAATTATACACTTCAGTATGTGCAGTTTATTGTGTCTCTGTGCATGCTCAGCCACGTCTGTCCTGTCTGACTGTTTGCAGCCCTGCGGACTCTAGCTCACCAGGCTCCTCTGTCCATGGGATTATCCAGACAAGACTATGGAGCAGGTTGCCATGTCCTCCTCCAGGGGATCTTTCTCATCCAGGGATCGAACCCATGTCTCCTGAGTCTCCTGCATTGCAGTCGATTTTTTTACTGCCGAGTCACTGGGGAAGCAATTTACTGTACGTCAGATTTATTCCAATAAAGCTAATAAAAAAATAAGTCTACAATGAAACAAATGAGGTCAAATAGGAGAAGCAGGAGGCAGACTATGTCCAGCCTCGTAAGCCCAAGCCCAAATGAGGAATCTGAATTGAACTCAAAATGTGGTAAAGAGGCAGGGTTTCAATGAGTGTTCAGTTAATGCAAGTGAAAACAAAACAAAACAAAACTTTGCTCCATGTTCAAAGCACAGGACTAAGCGTTTTCACTTAAATGATCTCATTTTGTCTTTCCTACACCCCAGTAGTTATTATTTTCACTGATAAAGAATCTCATGATCATGGATATTAAATGATTCCCCAAAGGACTAGGCAGAGAGCTGGGATTTGATTATGACTTGTCCTACTGCAAAATCCATCCATTCTCAACTACATAGACAATCCTATCCTAGTGGGAAGGTGCTTGCATTCCAGGGGGAAAGATGAGATAAATCCCCAAATAACTCTAACCCAAGGTAGAACACAATCACTATTATTCAAAGACATAAAGAAAGAGCTACAAGAGCTCAGCAGAAAAGAGTGAGAAACATTCTGAAGGAAGAGGTGAGTTGGAAAATAGGAAAACTTTAGAGAGCAGGTAGTCTTCTGTGGACCTTCTGGGATGGGTAGGATATAAACAGATAAAGTAGTGAAAGGAACTCTCTTGGTGGAAGAAGCTGAATAAGTAAAGCTACATTAGAAAAAAATAGAGTTCTCGGAGAAGAATGCATCAGCTCTTTGTGGAGGGGCATACAAGGTTATGGAAACAGAGTAAAACATACTGTTTAGAAATTTGACTCAAGTCAGACCATTTGATCCATCCCAAAGCATAAAACAAAGTTATGCGTCCATTGGATGGATGAGGAATGATGAATGTGTGTGGTGCTAGTGGTTTAGACGGAGACTTGGTCTTTCAAATATTGGTTTTGTTATAAGAATCATCCATGGATGTATAGAGAATTAATGCTAAAAGACACCAAGCGTTAGTCGTTCATTCATGCCTGACTCTTTGCGACCTCAAGGACTGTAGCTAGCCAGACTCCTCTGTCCACGGAATTCTCCAGGCAAGAATATTGGAGTGGGTAGCCATTCCCTTCTCCAGGGGGTCTTCCTGACCCAAGGATTGAATCCAAGTCTCCTGCATTGTAGGCAGGTTCTTTACCATCTGAGGCACCAAGGAAAATCCAATAAATCATCTAATCTCTTCTCTTTTATAGATAAAATAATGGTGGACAGGTGAAGTAACATGTCTAAGGTGAGCTGGTAGCAAAGTTAAAGCCATGTATAAATTTCTCAGACACGTCTTTCTGTTGTATCTTGTTGCCAGCTCCCCTCAGCCCATAGCCTTATCTTTCCTGAGCTTCCTCTCCATGATTTTAATAACAAGGAGTTAAAGATAGGAACATTTGATGGAGGTGAGATTATCACAGCAAACAACACTTTGCAGGAAACAGATTGATGCCTGTGCTTGTGGGCAGACATCTAAATGTAGCCCATCTGGATTGCTGGATTGAGAATCTCTTAATATAAACAAAATTTTATGTTGGAAACTGAACAAGAATGTTGTGAGCTTGAAGAGTGTCTAGGACTTGAACAAAGAAATGAACTTGCGATCATGAAATACACAGAGTCAGATTCTTTCTATGGAATCAGAGAAGCCACAGATGGGATGCGAAAAAAAATTAAATCTAAGTTTTTGCAAATTCATTCAGTAAGTGGACATGTATTAAACACTCACTGTGTGTCACACACTCTGCTAAGCGTACTTAGAACAAGCAGTTAGGAAACCATTGTTGCTTTTATGTGTTGAAGTTTTGTTCTTTACTTCTTTTGGCCCTTCTCACTATCTTTCTTTCTTTTGTGCCCCTCTCCCATTCTTGTGTGGTTTAGGAGTGACTGAGAATCATGCTATCCTATAGCCATTGGAATGAGCCAGTCACTCACTCCAACCTGCCCCCAACCACATTATTGTTTCCACCCAGCCTCAGCAAGTTCCACAGAGGTGAGCATGAGATCCAGTCCTGAGCAATCAGGATTCTTTCCTGGGAATTTATAGCTGGCCACTGGAGAAAGATGGTCTCTCTTTCCTTGTAGTTCATAAATTCAAGGAGGCAATCCCAGAACATCAAGTGGCCATTACGTGGCAAAAGCCCGTTTGAATTGTGGGTGAGTAAAGTCAGTTCCAGGGTCTTGAAAAAGATCTTGATGGTGGGAAAGACTGAAGGCAAAAAGAGAAGGGAGCAGCAGAGGATGAGATGGTTAGATAGCATCACTGACTCAATGGACATGAATTTGAGTGAACTCTGGGAGATAATGGAGGGCAGTGGAGCCTGGCGTGCTGCAGTCCATAGGGTCACAAAGAGTCAGACATGACTCATCGATTGAACAACAACAAAGCCATTCTCAGGATGAAGAAGAACCAGAGTCAAGAAATGTCAAGTGCTGACAACATGAGTTCCCGGATATAGTTATGCCTGAATACATCACCACCCCAGTGCTTTCCACTCATGAGAACCAATGCTCTCTTTTGGTGTTTAAGCTAGTTTGAATCCTGCTGCTTCAAAGGAAAGCATTCAGACTGATGCAGTAATACTGAGGACAAATGGTGAGCCCCCATTGTGTGGCAAGGTCTATTCTGAGAAGGAACTTCAGAGATGAGTGTTGCATGCTCCTACCCTTGCAGAGGGCACAGATAATTTGGGAGTCAGGCATGCCAACTTTAGTGACAATTCTGTAATGGAATAATAATAACAAAAGTAAATACCAGGTGCCCTGTAAAGATGAAGAAGTGGTCAAGAAAGTCATTCCAGATCTGGAGACACCAAAGAGTGTTCAATAATAATGAACAGTTCACTGCTCTAGGTTGGACCTTAAAGAAGACTGTGTGCCAAAGAATTGATGCTTTTGAACTCTGGTGCTGGAGAAGAATCTTGAGAGTCCTTGGACTGCAAGGAGATCAAACCAGTCAATCCTAAAGGAAATCTAGCTTGAATATTCATTGGAAGGACTGATGCTGAAGCTGGACCTCCAATACTTTGGCCTCTTGATGTGAAGAGTTAACTCACTGGAAAAGACCCTGATGCTTAGAAAGATTGAAGGCAGGAGGAGAAGAGGGTGACAGAGGATGAGACGGTTGGATGGCATCACCAACTCAATGGACATGAGTTTGAGGAAACTCTGGGAGACAATGATTGATAGGGATGTCTGGCATGCTGCAGTCCATGGGGACACAAAGAGTTGACTTATTGACTGAAGAACAACTGCATTGCTCTGAAGCAAAACTTGGGAGTGGTTGCTGCTCAGATAGAAGGTTATCAGCAAAATATGAGATATTAAGTAGTTTGGCACATTTGAGGACCTCTCAGAAGGTATTGTCAGAGGGAAGTCAGTAGAGATAAGAATGTAGGTGCAGGGAGAAGCCAGATGGTAGAGGGCTTTGACAGAATCCAGCCTATTAGCAAAGGCAAATTATATGGTGTGTTAAGCCATGATTTGGTTTGGTTTGGTGGAGTCACTAAGTCGTGTCTGACTCTTGCGACCCCATGGACTGTAGCCTGCCAGTTGCTCCTCTGTCCATGGGATTCTCCAGGCGAGAATACTGGAGTGGGTTGGCATTTCCTTCTCCAAGGGATCTTCTCAATCCAGGAATCGAACCTGGGTCTCCTGCATTGCAGGCAGATTCTTATATTCCATGGTTAAGCCATGGAAGACTGATAAGATCACTCAGTTATGGAAGACTTGCATACTTAGGGTACAGGGCTCTAGTGCTTCTGGAAATTTACCAACAGACCCAGAGAAATAATACAAGTCCAGAAAAGAATGTCAGCTACAACTACAAATAGATTTCTGTCAAAGTCAGAGCCTCAGCTACAGTCACCTGTTGAAGGGCAAACTTCCTTCTGTCTCAGGTCCCAACAAAAGCACCTCATTGCCCAAGACACCTATTTATCTTGGAGGACATTGCATCAGAATTTTTCTGAACCTCCTGTCATCATTCTTAAGGCTTTTCAAAGGATCATTTTCCTAGAAACACTTTGCTCATGTAAGCCCAAGCAAGCCTTAGGAAGTGAAGTTGCTCAGTCGTGTCTGACTCTTTGCGACCCCATGGACTGTAGCCTACAAGGCTCCTCTGTCCATGGAGTTTTCCAGGCAAGAGTACTGGAGTGAGTTGCCATTTCCTTAAAGCTAGTCTAAAGTTTACACTGGAAACCTCTTCCCAATCAGAGGGAAATTTTTACATGAAGTCGATGAACTCTATCAGCTTTTTTGACATGATGTTTATGAGATTTAAACTGCCAAAAAGCTGGAGCTGTTTTCTACTTATCTGAATCCCAAAACTTACATCCTGAATCAGGTAAACCTGTAGTTAAATGTTTACTGGGTGGGTTTGTTGGGCACATGCTTTTCCAACTATAAGAATATCCAGAGTGAAAATTACACATCTTTAATTTCCTGAATTAAGCTATCAGAGCTTCCTTGATAGCTGAGTTGGTAAAGAATATGCCTGCAATGGAGACCCCAGATCAATTCCTGGGTCAGGAAGATCGACTTGAAAAAGGGATAGGCTACCCACTCCAGTATTCTTGGACTTCCCTTGTGGCTCAGCTGATAAAGAATATACCTGAAAAGCAGGATACATGGATTTGATCCCTGGCTTGGGTAGATCCCCTGGAGAAGGGAAAGGCTACCCACTCCAGTATTCTGGCCTGGAAAATTCTATGGACTGTATAGTCCATGGGGTTGCAAAGAGTCTGACACAACTGAGAGACTTTCACTTTCGCAATTTCCTGAAAGTCTTGATGCATTATTTTGTCATTAATTATCCAGCAATCAGAAGCTTGGGTTTAATATTTTAAGAAGCAAAATTTTAATGAGAAATGCAGTGTAAATATTTATGTCCAAAAACAGCATAACTGCAATTAATCGGAGCTCCAGCATCTTAAGTGTCAGAGTTTCTAGGCAGTGTGTTCTCTAATTATATTCTCTAGGCAGTGTCTGCAGGCATGGTCTATTTCTAGTTCCTTTTTGTGTATGACCCCATTTTTGAAAGTACAATGGTTCAAGAATAAATATAGGGTTGAAATCAGTCCCGAAGAACCACTCTAGGATAAGCACGCTGACTCTATATATGAAATCCCACTGTATTATCCTTTTTAGAAAGATTGACTCTTTATGCAGACCTGCTATCAATTTCTATGTATAATTGTCTAAGCAGGTACATGTCTTCTCAAACATCTGCTAACATTGGCAGGCCCTAAAATAAACCTCCGCATTAGCAACTTGCACTTTAAAAAAAAAAAAATTATCCGGAAACATCTGCTGAGCTATTTTCTGTTTTCTCCAGCCCTCCCTGCTCCCTCCCAGGTCTGTTGAAACAGAGTGAGGTGAGCATGCAGCTTGTGATTTCCATCTCAAGCAAGGGAGGTTCAGAAAGGAGACAGTGACTGGGAAGAGGGAAGATAAAAGCTAGCAAAAGCTTGGGGAAGGAAGTGGTGTAGGGAGTGGGATGACAGATATGGGCAAGCAGACACAGCTCTACAAGTGTAGGTGGAACACTGGATTTATGCCTCCACTCTGTCTCTTCCCAGCAGCTTCACTCTGAACCTCCTGGGTCCCCTTTTACATCCTGATAATAGCACCAGTCTCAGAAATTCACCTTGAGGCTTCTATAGCTTGATATACATAAATACGTTTAGCATATTGGCACAGTGGTAAAGAATCCATCTGCCAGTACACAAGCCACAGAAGATTCTTGGTTTGGTCCCTGGGTTGGGAAGATCCCCAGGAATGACAACCCAGTCCAGTATGCTTGCCTGGGTAATCCTAGAGACAGAGGGACCTGGTGGGCTGCACTGCATGGGGACACGAAGAGTCAGACATGGCTGAACATAGATGTACATGCATGCCATTCAGAACAAAGTGACTGAATCTATTCTTGACCCACAAGTTGCAATTTCAGGGGAAATAACCAATGAAGCTATGAATTGAGGTTCTCTTTGTAAAATTATTCTGATAGCTGACATGTTGGTGATTATTGTTTAGCCATTAAGTTGTCTCCGACTTTTTTTGCAACCCCATGGACTGCACCCCACCAGGCTCTTCTGTCCCTGAGATTCTCCAGGCAAGACTACTGAAATGGGTTGCCATTTCCTTCTACAGGTGATCTCCCCAACTCAGGGATAGAACCTGCATCTTCTGCATTGGCAGCAGGCTTCTTTACCACTGGGCCACCTGGAAAGCTAGGTAGCTGATACACAGATACTTAAAATGTTATTTGGCTCTCATTCATACCAATTACATTCCAATGCATGGGAGAATGGGAGAAGGAAATGGCAACTTGCTCCACTGCTCTTGCCTAGAGAATCTCGTGGACAGAGGAGCCTGGTGGGCTGCTTTCTATAGGGTAGCATGGAGTTGGGCATGACTGAAGTGACTTAGCATATAGGCATGCATTGGAGAAGGAAATGGCAACACACTCCAATATTCTTGCCTGAAGAATCCCAGGGAGAGAGGAGCCTGGTGGGCTGCTGTCTATGGTGTTGCAGAGTCGGAAATGACTGAAGTGACTTAGCAGCAGCAGCAGCAGCATGAGAGAATGGCCAGCAAATAAGCACTTGAAACCACCCTCAAACAGCATCACTCATTACCTGCCTCAAGACCAAGACCACTCTTCCATCTTTAGATTGAAAACTCCTCCAGAGGGGGGAATAACTGTGAATTTCACTTTTTTAAAAAAGTTTTGTTCTGTTTGTTTATTTTCCACTGGCTTTTAACACAGAATCCTGAGCAGAGTGGTGCCCAGGAAAGCATATTGAATTAAACCCAGTTGGATCAGAATAGAATTCAGCAGATGGAAGAAGCATCTTACTTCCAGCATTGCTCTTTTCCATGGGTGCATGCATTTTGGATATCCTGAGAAATTCCAGTCCTTCAGTGTTCTTGAATAAACACGACACCCTTGAACTTCAAACTAGGTTCTAAAATACAGCTAGCTTTGAGAAACATTTTGAAGAAGTTTTCAGTTGTTTTCCTTTGTAATTTTAGATATCACCTCCACCAGGAAGATTTTTTCAGGCATCCAGTTTCTCCTCTGTACTTTCCTAGTTTATTTCATACATCTAGGATTTCCTGGTGGCTCAGAGGTAAAGAATCCACCTGCCAATGCAGGAGACATAGGTTTGATCTCTGGGCCAAGAAGATCACCTGGAGAAGGAAATGGCAACCCACTCCAGTATTCTTGCCTAGGACATCCCATGGACAGAGGAGCTTGGTAGGCTATAGTCCATGGGGCTACAAAGACTCAGGCATGATTTAGCGACTAAACAAAAACATTATGTAATAGTTATAGCAACAGTTATAATAGATGAATTTTGAAATAATGATTTATTTCAAGAGAAAAATGTATTAATATGGATGTGGGATGGGGGAGGGGCTGCACTCCACACAGCCATCTAAGGATCCAAGCTGGTAGAGGCTCTGGTTGTCAATATATAGCTGCCAAGGTCATCCAGGGCACTGATGTCCTCCAGGAAGTGGGGGAAGAAAAATCATTAAAAATCATGCATAAAGTTTTGAAGGGTAAGCTCTGGAAGCATCTATCACCTTTTTTGTCTGATTAACTGAATGGAGGACACCAAAGGGGCTAGAATATGTGATCACAGCTGAGACATCCCATAGCTACTCTACACAGGCTTTGCTGACCCCATGGACTGTAGTCCAGTCCACCAAACTGCTCTGTTCATGGAATTCTCCAGGCAAGAATACTGGAGCAGGCAGCCATTCCCTTCTCCGGAGGATCTTCCTGACCCAGGAATTAAACCCAAGTCTCCTGCATTGCAGATAGATTCTCTACCATCTAAGCCATATAGCTTCTCTAATACGGGGCAGAATCTCATGACAATTAAAAATGTGGTCCCTATAATCTGATTGCTTGACTTGACTCCCAATTCTATGTCTTGTTCACTGAAAGTTTCGTGATCTGTAAAACAGATGTAATAACAATTGTTGGGAGGAAATAAATGAGTGAATATATATAAAAGGCTTAGTGTAGCAATGAGAATATTGCAAGAAACTCAATACATGTGAATTATTTTTATAGCTTCCTAAAGTTAGCATCTAATAAGTGTACCAACTTCTGTACCACAGTTACCTGGGTCCTATGTAAGTTCTTGTCCTGAGTTTGACTTTCCAGATTTTCTTGTCCTCTTGTGAGCCACTTTAATCTATTATTCTTTCTCTTTTCTTTTTTTTAATTTAATTTAATCTTTAATTGGAGGATAATTACAATGCTGTGATGGTTTCTGTCATACATCAGCATGAATCTGCCAGAGGTATACATATGTCCCTTTCTTCTTGAACCTCCCTACCACTCCATCCCATCTCTCAAGTTTCACAGAGCACTGGATTTGGGTTTCCTGTGTCATACAGCAAATTCCCACTAGCTATCGATTTTACACATGGTGATGAATGTTTCAATGCTGTTCTCTCAAATCATCCCACCCTCTCCTTCCACCACTGTGCCGACAAGTCTGTTCTCTATGCCCATGTCTCTTTTGCTATCCTGCAAATAGGTTCATCAGTACCATCTTTCTAGAGTCCATATATATGCCTTAATATACGATATTTTTCTTTCCCTTTCTGACCTACTTCACTCTGTATTAACCAAAGTTAGTTACTGTTGTCTGCAACCAAAATTTCCTTAGTTTATGCTCTGGAGTGTTATTTATTTATCCATGAAATTGTTGATACAAAGTAGGTAACGTCTGTCTTAGCATTGAGGTTCTAGCATGCCAGTTCCATTATTTAACTTTTTAAGCAACTGTCATTTTGGATATAGACATAAAGAGATTCCTATAATTTTTACAAATATGATAGGCCTCCAGGATATTGCAGCTTGAGCTAGCCAGATGGTTGTTATTATTTTTTTAAGTTTTTTTTTTCAAAATGCTATTTCATACCCCATGTTCAGAAACACAGGTTTTATGAGCATGTGACATTGGTTTTCCTTTGTTCTTTTTCACTTCTCTAATAGCACTTCCTAAGATTAACATTTTAAATAAATCAATTTAATGCTAACGCAAGTGACTATTAGAAGTGTCCCTTAAGAACTGGAAGCAGGAGCGTGTACCCTTGTTTCACCAAAACATTTGTACACTGTTTCTTTCTGTAAATTATGCAGCTTCCCAGTCTTCTGCAACATGGGCAGTTAGACTGAATTCCATTCAAGCTCTCCAAGCAAAATGAGATCTCTCCTCAAGCCCTAGCCTTGGGTCCCTCCTCAGATAATTACAGTTACCTGTCCACAGGTAATTACAAGCTATCCTGTAGATCCTTATCTATCTATCCTTATCCTTATCTATCCAGCCTGGTTAAAGCTTTTATGTATAGAGTGTTGTTTTTGCCTGGAGAGTTTTTTTGATCCTGATTTTTGTCAGACAGATTGAAATCATACTGTCTTTCTCACTTAACAGTATGCCTTGAGGAGTCTTACGTGTTAACATAGATTGCCCTTGTTAGTTTAGAGGCCACGTGGTGTTCTGCGCAACAACACAAACTATTAGCCATTCTTCAGACAGAGAGTTTCCTGACTTTTGCTATTCCAAGCAATGTCACAATGATTATATTTATGTCTTGTTTGCCAGATCCCAGCAAAAGTGTGTCTCCAGGATAGATACATAAAATCATCCATAATTCTAGTATACTCTCTGAATTGGCCCTGCACATGTACATTCCCACCAAATTGTAAGAGACGTGCTGTTCCCCAACACCTTGCTAAAAAATACCTATTATCAATCCTTCCATTTTTTGTCAAACCATTGACTGAGGAATAATACCTTCCTACTGTTTCAAGATGTGTTTCAGACTAGAATAGAATAGCTATCAGCGTATCCATTGATCTTTTGTATCCCTCCTTCAGTAAATTTCATGCTCAATTTTCTATTGGACTATTTGTCTTTACCTTTCTGATATGTGGGAGTTATTTATGTATCTCTAACATAGCTTCTTGCTTGCTACATACATTATGAAAGTTTTCTTCTTTACAGCTTTCTACCGACCTTTCACTGCATCCATCTCCTCCTTTGAATTCTTCATTTATCATTAGGCTCTTTGACTACTTGATCTTCTTATTGACATCTATGCTTGGTTGTACTTTCCTCTGAAGCCTGTGAACTATTTACAGTTGCTTAGCTTTTGTTCTTCAGCTCAGTTCAGTTGCTCGGTTGTGTCCAAATCTTTGTGACCCCATGAACCACAACACGCCAGGCCTCTCTGTCCATCACCAACTCCCAGAATCCACCCAAAACCATGTCCATTGAGTTGGTGATGCCATCCAGTTATCTCAGCCTCTGTCATCCCCTTCTCCTCCTGCCCTCAATCTCTGCCAGCATTAGGGTCTTTTCCAATGAGTCAGCTCTTCGCATCAGGTGGCCAAAGTATTGGAGTTTCAGCTTCAACATCAGCCCTTCCGATGAACACCCAGGACTGATCTCCTTTAGGATGGACTGATTGGATCTCCTTGCAGTCCAAGGGACTCTCAAGAATCTTCTCCAACACCACAGTTCAAAAGCATCAATACTTCGGTGCTCAGCTTTCTTTATAGTCCAACTCTTACATCTATACATGACCAATGGAAAAACCATAGCCTTGACTAGATGGACTTTTTTTGGCAAAGTAATGTCTCTGCTTTTTAATATGCTGTCTAGGTTGGTCATAACTATCCTTCCAAGGAGTAAGTGTCTTTTAATTTCATGGCTGCAATCACCATCTGCTGTAATTTTGGAGCCCAGAAAAATAAAGTCAACCACTGTTTCCACTGTTTCTCCATCTATTTCCCATGGAGTGATGGGACTGGATGCCATGATCTTAGTTTTCTTAATGTTGAGTCTTAAGCCAACTTTTTCACTTTCCTCTTTTACTTTCAGCAAGAGGCTTTTTAGTTCCTCTTCACTTTCTGCCATAAGGGTGGTGTCATCTTCATATCAGAGGTTATTAATATATCTCCCAGCAATCTTGATTCCAATTTGTGCTTCCTCCAGCCCAGTGTTTCTCATCATGTACTCTGCATATAAGTTAAATAAGCTGGGTGA
This sequence comes from Antilocapra americana, assembly GCA_007570785.1. Taxonomy (NCBI): domain Eukaryota; kingdom Metazoa; phylum Chordata; class Mammalia; order Artiodactyla; family Antilocapridae; genus Antilocapra; species Antilocapra americana. The sequence continues at coordinate 1,318,008 of ML660770.1, read as the reverse complement.
CAATATATAGCCTTGACGTACTCCTTTTCCTATTTGCAACCAGTCTGTTGTTCCATGTCCAGTTCTAACTGTTGCTTCCTGACCTGCATACAGATTTCTTAAGAGGCAGGTCAGGTGGTATGGCATTCCCATCTCTTTCAGAATTTTCCAGTTTATTGTGATCCACACAGTCAGAGGCTTTGGCATAGTCAATAAAGCAGAAATAAATGTTTTTTTCTGAAACTCTCTTGCTTTTTCAATAATCCAGAAGATCTTGGCAATTTGATGTCTGGTTCCTCTACCTTTTCTAAAACCAGCTTGAATATCTGAAAGTTCACAGTTTACATATTGCTGAAGCCTGGCTTGGAGAATTTAAAGCATTACTTTACTAGCATGTGAGATGAGTGCAATTGTGCGGTAGTTTGAGCAGTCTTTGGCATTGCCTTTCTTTAGGTCCTTTTGTATTCTCTAAGCAATAGGTCATGGACCTGGCTGGCCTTGTGCTGACTGGATCTTTTGGATCAAATGGTAGGCATCTGGAATTGAAGACTTCATTCTTCCCAGAACCTCTGCTATCCTGAACAATATGGGGTGGGTAACACGGTCTGTGCCTGCATTTCCCCTAGGCCAGCTCCTTATCTCTCTACTTCAGGCTGTGAAGGAGAAGCTGATATTTATGAGCAAATCACAATTAAAACATACTCAGTCATTATTATGACATAATTATGATTGCTCCCTAAACAGTCATAAGTCTTCATCATTGTTCCCAGTTTTCTAGAACTGAGTTAATTTAATGCTCTTGTTTAAGTGAAGAACAACAAACTAGAAACATGATGTCGTAGTCAGCTTTTTGTCTCCCTCCACTCACAGGGTATTATATTCAGATCATCCCAGCTACTAAACTCTAGAAACCTAGGTGTACAAATTACAAAGCTACAAGTGTTCAGGCAAGAATCAGAAATAAGATGATAGAGGTAAAGTATAGAAGAATGTTTGGATAGTGAAGTTTTAGAGGTAGGCAGAGAAGAGAAGGTAATCAGAGCTTTCTAGGCTAGAGCAATGACTTTGAATTTAATTCCAAATGAAATGGAAGCCACTGGAGGACTTTTAATTGGGAAGGGGGAATATGCTCAGATGTTTTTTTGCAAGAGATTATCATGGTTCTTGAGTGAAGAAAGGATAATAGTGGGGCAAGAGTTTTGGAAGACATAAGTGGACAAGCTGTATTCAATGGCAAAAGAGTGAGGATGCAAGGGATATTTTCATGTTTGGTCTGCCAACACATCAATTAATAAATATTTTCAGCACACCAATGTGAATCAGTCATACAATGTATATTCCCTTCTTCTTAGACCTCCCTCCCACCCCATCCCCATTCCACTTCTCTAGGTTATCACAGAGCACAGGGTCAAGCTCCCTGTATTACACAGCAACTTCCCACTAGCTACCCATTTTTCAGACGGTAATGTATATGTTTTAGTGCTACTCTCAATTAATTACATCCTCTCTTTCTCCCACTGTGTTCACAATTCCTTTCTCTATGTCTGGGTTTCTATTACTGCCCTGGAAATAGGTTCATCAGCAACATTTTTCCAGATTCCATGTATATATATATATATATATATATATATATATATACACATATATATATATAGACACACATATATATATGTTATTATATAATACCTATTTTTTCTTTAGTCACCAATTCAATATTATAAAGTTATTATCCTCCAACTAAAAATAAAGTTTAAAAATGTCTCAAAAAATTAATTTTTGAGTTGTGTATTCTTTAGTTTTCTCTTTTCAACCATCAGGTAGAACCCTAGATTTTGCCTTTTGCAGACATGTCCAAGATGGTGGGTGTTTATAAAAACAAACAAAAAGATCAATATTTTTTTAAAGTAGAACTGTCTTTTAGGTTAATACCAAGCTATTTAGACTTACTACTACTATTCTGACATAGAAATAGTCAATCCTGTCAAGTTAATGGAAGTGATTCATGAGTGGAAGGGATTCTGGTTAATACAGCCCAGGTCAAAGAATGATTAATTCATCTATACCCTACATCATGGTCTCCCCTGATAACTCAGTTTGTAAAGAATCCGCAATGAAGGAAACCCCGGTACATTTCCTGTGTCAGGAAGATCTACTGGGGAAGGGATAGGCTACCCACTCCAGTATTCTTGCGCTTCTGTTGTGGCTCAGCTGGTAAAGAATCCGCCTGCAACGCTGGATAACTGGGTTCAATCCCTGGGTTGGGAAGATCCCCTGAAGAAGGGAAAGGCTACCTACTCCAGTGTTCTGGCCTGAAGAATTCCACAGTCATGGGGTTGCAAAGGCTAGAACACAACTGAGCGACTTTCACTACATCATATGTTTCCATTTAAAAAATAAATTTATTTCAGAGAAAATGAACTAGAGCAAAGTGAATTTTTATAGTGTTCTTGGAATGCTTTACTGTGAGATATCTAATCGTGATCAGTTTAGACTATACTCCTTTCAAAGGCACAGTTTATCAATTTTGGTTTTGTTTATATTTTAGTTTTTTAAACTTTAGCCTGGGGGAATTACCTTATACTTGTGGTTAAAAAGCTTAATTACCCCTATATACACACACACACACAGAAACACACACGCACACATCATTTACATAAGATTCAATGCCATACAAATTTCTTGCTTTGTCTAAGCATCATTTTCTTCATGTTATCTTTAAAATGAGGATAATTATCACTTATTTTCTTCAGTCATAGGGTCTTGAGATGATCAATGATTTTCATGGTAAAAAGATTACAAGGTATAATTATTGTTGATGCTATTATTATGTAATGAGACTAAATATGACTCAGCATCATGATACAAAAATGTACTCCATAAAGTATATTTCAAAAACACTACTTTGACAAGGCATTTTCCAAAGTCTTTTCTATAATAACCTAACATGACTGGTGAACTTAATTTCAAGTTTTCCTTTCACTCAACTAATATTAGTTGAATGAGTGATTGATGCCACCAAATCACGTCAGTGTGACTTACATCCTTTATAAAATCCCTTCATTTCATCCACTTCTTTTCTTCACACAACTTTGGCTCCCCATCTCCTACTCAGCTGACTCTGTGCCCTCCCTACCAGGCTTTTCTTCCAGCCATTATTCTCTCTCCCCCAAAAACATCTTACACAGAGCGACCCCCAAAAATTGTATCATCAACATATCTCATCTGTCACTTCTCCACTCATGAATCTTCCATGGCCCCCATCACCTGCAGCATGACGCAAGACTAGCTCCCCACCGTGGCTTACAAAACCTCCATTGCTCTAACCAGTCTGAATGGCCAGTTGCTAAGATGCATCATGTTGCTTTAACCTCCAGGGCAGTTACAATGCTGCTTGGCCTTGTTTGCAACATCCTTCCTCCTCCCTTTACCTGGCTGACTCTTATTTCTTAATAGCCCAGCTCTGAAATAACCTCAGTGATGTCTTTGACAACCTCTCACCTTCCAGTCATCAACATTTCCCTACACTTAATTAACTGTGTACTTTGTAACTCTGTCATGTGTACTTTGTAACTCTGTCATTTCGCTTATCACGCAGGGTCACAACTCTCCAAGGAGAACATGAGATTTGGGATCTCAGAGTGCATGTGCTGTTCTTTTCCCGGAACTTTGCCAGCTGCTTGACACCAGGCACTCAAAAATTTTGGTGAACTGATTTCCATCAGTTTGAATTGCATCAATATAACTTTTACCTTTCAATTTGACTAACATTGATTTTGCACTTACTATATGACACAATTGGAGGTGGGAGACCTACTAGATCAATTATGAACAGATGGGTCTCCGCCTTGGTTGGAGATTTTATCTAGAAAGAGAAATCAGACTTCTATAAGTAATCGCAATTGAGATTGTCAATTTGACTGCATGTTCCATGAAAGCTGAGCTGTGTCTTTCTTCTAAAGCACCCTGCACACAGCTTGAGCACACTGTATACACTAAGTATCAATGAATACACTGTTGGGCTGATCAGATCCACCCCAGCTCCCACAGATTAGGTTAATGCTTCGCAATAATGTCTATTTAAAATCCACAATCTATTTCATATTATGGATCACATTAGAGTCTGTGACTCTAATTTAGGAGACAGACTGTTACAGGGCTACCCACCATCTGTTTCCTTTGAGCAAATCTGCAACTGGAAAGTGTGAATCCAGATTTTTATAGCATTCAGTGCATTTTTATTATAAATGTTTTACCTTATTTACTGAAGGAAATTTATAAAACAAAATAAGATCAAGAAGAAAATGAACATTACCTAGAGGTAATATATGTGAACATTTTTATATTTTTCCTTTTGGTTTTTATCTGTTTGTGTAAAATGAGTATAAATGCAGGGTGATCATTAAGTCTTGAAATATAGGCAAATGCATAATAAGTGGTTGATTTATTGTACATTGCAACATTTGATAAAATAATAATGTCTATTTCCAGAATTTATGGTATATATGACATACGATAATTGACCTATGTTTGGTGGGTATATATTGATAGCACTCTGCTGATAGAGCTTAGGCAAGTCTATGTTACACCCCCTTCCATTTCACTATCAGGCGGTTTGTTATATTGAAGCAGGGGTGGGCTCTACACAATTCTGTCAGATGCAGAACAGTATTTGTGAAGAGGCACAAAGACAATCTCACTACATTTTCTGTGGTTCTGTGATTCTACTCTCTCTCCTCTAGAGCAGTCAGACTGACACTTATACCATGGAAGGTGGAAATAGATATTTAAACACGGGATTCACTGGACTTGTGATTGGGTTTAGTGATAACCCTACGTACCATGTACATTTAGGATCAATATTACCCTGGGCATCAACTACTATTTAGTGATTAGAAGACAGGTTTTTCTATACTGATGCCAGAGTAGTAGAACTCCTATAATATTCCTAATCACCTTGAATGCTACTGTTTTCACCAATAACGTAAATTTCTAGCAATATTTATGCTAATTAACACACGCTCTGGTGTAAATGTTAACAATATTTTAAGTGTCATTTAACTACTCCAAAGGGAATGATCCCTGATAAGCATATTCTAAGTGCTAAATAATAGCCTGGAATTAAATTTTACCCTCAAACATCACACTATTTATACAGAAGTATTTTTAAAGTAAATTACCTTGCAGACATTATAAGCAATTAATAAACATCTGTATGTGCATCTGTATGTAAACTTTATTTGTTATATAAGAATACACCTGTGGATCATACAGCCATAAACAAGGATATGCCTAAACATAACAAGTTTATGCTATTAAATGTTAGCTTCAAATATGCTTTTAAAAAAATCAGTGTTGCACAGTTTCCACACCTAGCTACTGTTTTACATCCTGCCTTCTCTAATTGGCAATATATCTTGAGCATTGCTTCTTTGCCATGAATATTCTTCAAATATAAGATTAAAACAAACGGAAAAGTTATTCTTTGGGGATTTTCTAGGTATTATATTATACAGTCCACTTCTTAAAATTAAAAAAAAAAATGACTACTATTTATTGCATGATTCATGTGTGTCAGAAACAGTGTTGGGCATTTTTAAACATTCTCTTATTTAGTTTTCACATATGCAACTCAGAAGTTTTACATAATATTCCTAAGCTCATATTCTAATATTACTCAAATGCTTTCAAATATGAGATAAACTCTTATTATACTAAACTGTCTTAAAGAGATTTTGGAAAATTGACACTTAAGCAGCAAATATCAAATGCCTGTTCTAGGCAGCATGTGGGGCCATTTTTAAATGATAACTTATTTAATATTTATTCTCTTCTATCACTGAGAGCTTGTCAAAGCTTCTTTGCAACCACTCTGTCCTTTGATCCTTTAATCAGACACCTGAGGAGGTTTCATGGAATCAAAGACTCTCAGAGCTCTGGGGTCAGCTGTCCAAGTGTTCATCTTGCATCTCGTACATGTCCAAAAACAAGGGCCTCCCTTCCCACTGAGACAGTAAATTCCCCTGCTGGTCTTGCTCTGACTGTGTTGTGGTTAGAAAGGGAAGTGATAACAATGTGAAGAAGATCTACACTCTGGAGATCAGAGTGCTTTTTCCTGGTGAAATCCAGTTTTTCCTTTGGATGAAAGAGTTTGGCTTTTAACCTTGTGATGCCCCCAAGTGACCAAATACCTTTTCTTCTTAGAAAGAGCATTTCTTTTTCCTTTCCCTAATCAGACAGGGTCCACTGTAAGGCAGAAGTTAGAACACTGGCTTTGGAACGATGCGCTTATGTTGTGTATCACTGTCATAGCATAGTCATGCTCACTAAGCTATTCTTTCAAATAACTGTATTGATTTAGTTACTTATCTGTATGTTAGACTGTGCTGGGTCCTCGTTGCCGTGGGGGATTTTCTCTAGCTGCTGCAACCAAAGCTGCTCGCTAGTTGCGGGGCTTGGGCTTCTCTACGATCTGAGCCACCAGGGAAGCCCCATGGGCTTCTCACTGCAGTAGATTCTCCTGTTGTTGACCATGGGCTCTAGGGCACTCGGGCCTCAGTAGCTGCAGCTTGCGACTTCAACAGTTGTGACTCCAGGCTCTACAGCCCAGGCTCACAACTTCTGGTGCACGGGCTTAGTTACTTGGCTGCTTCTCAGATCTTCCCATGTCTCCTGCATTTGGCAGATGGGTTCTTTAGCAAAGAAGCCCTCACTAAGCTACTTTTTTTTTTATTAGTTTTGCCATACAATGACATGATATCGCCATGGGTTTACATATGCTCCCCCTCCAGAACCCCCCTCCCTCCTTCATCCCTCCTCCCTCCCCCCGGGAAATCTCGATGCACCAGCCCCGAGCATCAATCCTGGGCTGGCGATTGATTACACATATGATAATTAACATGTTTCAATGCCATTCTCGCATATCATCCCACCCTTGCCCTCTTCCACAGAGTCCACGAGTCTGTTCTATACATCTGCGTTCCTTTTGCTGTCTCATATGCTGAGTTCTCGTTATTGTCTTTCTAAATTCCATATATATGCGTTAGTATACTGTATTGTTGTTTTTCCTTCTGGCTTACTTCACTCTGGATAATGGGATACTTTTTTTTTTTTTTATTAAATTGCTGTGGCCTTTCAGCTGTCTCTCCCTGAGTAATGCTTTGAATCCAGAAAGATCAGCATTTAATGGGCTTTTCTATTCCTTAACTTTATGTGAAAGTTTGGGCAAGTGATTTAACCTCTCTGGGATGCTGCTACCTTGTATATAAAAAAGAACAATGAAACTGATGTCCAGAGTTGTCATGAAAATTAAATGACACCGCGTGTGAAAACTAGCAAGTCTCCTGACCTACCCCACACAACATAACACGGAGGTGTTTTGGCTTCCTACCTTTCATGGCTTGTATTTCCAGCCTGGGTTTCTACCACAGACCACCTAGAGAAAATCACATCCATTGAGGGCAGATGGGAGCCCTGGTGGCTCAGCTGGTAAAGAATCCACCTGCAGTGCAGGAGACTTGGGTTCAGTCCCTAGGTTGGGAAGATCCCCTGGAAGAGGGAACAGCTACCCACTCCAGTAGTCTGATCAGGAGAATTCCGTGGACTGTATAGTCCAACGAGTAACAAAGACTTGGATATGACTGAATGATTTTCCCTTTCGCTTTGAGTGTAGATATAACTCTCAGTGTCAATTCATTTCCTCTATTGCAAAGTTCTTGTGAGACACCAAACTGTTGTGCCATGTCCTGCCAGAAAATGTGAGGAAATTCTCCTCGCTTGTCTGGGATTAAACATCCATCCATGTAGCAGCTCCGAGGGGCCAGAGCACCAGCTCCTTCTGCGTATCTCAGGCCCCTCTGTGCACCTGAAATGCAGTGGGCCTCTGCATGTGCTTATCACCAGTTTCTAATTTCAAGTGGCTAAAAGATGTCCATCTCACACGTTCATGTCCTCTTTTATACTCAAGATTGAAAACGTGTATGTCCTCCTATGTTCTTTAGATTATGTGTCTTAAATCCCAGGCTGTCAGGGAACATTTGGCAGGAGGCTTCCTGCGTGCTGTTTCCTGATGTCCCTTACTAATCCCCGAATATTCAGAGATGAGTGGAGAGGCATACTTCTCCCTGGGACAAAAGGAATGCATGCATTCTTAAAGTAAAAATAACTAATTATGGCCTTCCTCCCTTTCTGTCATGGAAAATGAGTTTTACAATCCCCTCTCTTGGAGATGGATTCTAGCCTTGTGTTTCCTGAATGTGTTGTAAGATTCTTGGTCCTAAGACAGCACGTATATACTGACATTACATTGAATAAACGTCTTTAGTCCATCAGAGTCTTGGTCCCCATGTCTCTATTCATGTCTGTCTTTCTCTCCTTTCTCTCCTCCTTGATTTTCTTATCCTTGACTCTGCACCCCCAAGCCCTGGCCCATTAAAGGGCCATAACACAAATGAAATGTGAAACACAAAAAATAAACTATTTTCAATTTTGTGGTACAGTACCTTGAAAAGCACAACAGCTGGCATCATGCAAGGGCAAACAGTGTGTAACCAGGCAAGAAGAGTCACTAACTAGGAGAGGAGGAGGAGATGTGGGATGGTGGAGTTGGAGGACTGTCAGCAACAGGAGACAGAAGGAAAGCTGCAGTCTCACTCATGCTTGATACTGATAGGATGTACGTTCACTTCTTTAAAAATTTACAACTTGGAGACTCATAAGTATGGGACTTACTGTACTTTATTTCTTTATTCACTAGGATTTCTGTTATTTGCTCCCCCAGCCCCACACTCAAACATGGGCTTCCCTGGTGGCTCAGGTGGTAAAGACTCCACCTGCAATGCAGGAGGCCTGGGTAAGATCCCTGGATTAGAAAGATCCCCTAGAGAAGAGTGGTGACCCCTTCCGGTGTTCTTGCCTTGAGAATTCCATGGACAGAGCAGTCTGGGGTCACAAAGAGTTGGGCATGACTAACGCTTTCTCTTGGGCTTCCCAGGTGACTCAGTGAGTAAGAATCCACTTACAATGCAAGAGACATAGGCGACATGGCTTCCATCCCTGGGTTGGAAAGACCTCATGGAGGAGGGCATGGCAACACACTCCAGTATTCTTGCCTAGAGAATCCCATGAACAGAGAAGCCTGGCAAGCTACAGTCCACACAATTGAAATGACTGAGCACACATGCAATCACACACACTCACATTTTAAAATGACCTAGCAAGAGATCAGAGGGATGAAAGGAGGGAAGGAAGGGGTGAGGCACAAAAAGATGTGAGAGATTTAAAGACCTGTCCAAGTTCCCAGAGCCGCTAAGTGGCAAAACTTAAACCCAGAGACCCAACCCCACGTCTGCAGTTCCTTTCCACTTTGCACACCTTGTCCTTTCTGTGAGTGTAGCTTGCCCCCATGGAAACCATCAAGTCAATCTTGACTGAAAACTTTCTTAGAGTTCTTAAATTCTGAAACAAGTAGCATAGTACATAGATCAGAATCCAAACTGATCTTTCCCATTTGCAACTTTTAAAAGGACAGCTGAGTTTACTAAAATTTCTCTGTTTGGGTAGGGCCCTCCCCAGTGGAGCACATCAAACATTTAATCTCTGAATATGGCTCTGTATCTCTGACTCTCTCTGTAAATACCCTCGTTACCTTTGAAGGAGTACAGCAAGTACTTAAGATCCTTTGATGAAAGGCCCCTTAATTGAATCCTTTGAATAATGAGTAATTATTATCCTTTCATGAGGAATATCCTGGCAGTATCCCATAATGGGAATTGACAAGATCTGAGAAGAGTCTAAAGTCAGGTCTTCTAAACCATCACTGCTCATAATTAGTATAGATATGATCATTAACAAGCTTCATTTTTGCTACTGGGGAGAAAAGCACATGTTGGATTTTCTCAGGAAATCGTGTCCACAAGTCATGCAGAGAAAGTCCAAGCTGGTCAGGGACAACTGGAGGCAGGTTCTGAAATGCAGAAGGCACTCCCGTAGGAGTCAGAAGACTCTCACTCAACTCTCAAAACTGCCTATGATCTTGGGAAAGTCATACGACTTCTGCGTCCCAGTCCCCTCATCTGTGAAAGGGAAATAAACTAGATTTTGACAACCACACGGGGAGCTTATTCACTTTGAAAAATGAGATGTGGTTGCAAATTAACTTCATCAACATCATTCTTGCCAGCATGAATATCGTAAGTAGTAGTCACATGGCTCTGGTTTTCTCTTTATCTTTTCACTTGATTATTTGGTTTTGATGTTTCCTTTTATTTTATAGCAAAACTCCATCCATCTTAAGCATAGGAATTCACTAAGAAAAGTAGTTCACCATGATTTTCTCTTCCTTTCTCTCTCTCTCTCCTCCCCCTAGTCTTTATTGTTGTTCTTTCTTTCCCCTTCTTTGCTTCATGATTCTAAATTATTCCACTAAAAGTGGCCAAAATAATGTCTCTACATACTCACCAGTGTCAGACATTGTTTTAGTTAGCTTTAGCTAGATTGATCCAATGCAATACGACACCCTGAACTCAGAGGCATACTCGACAATGTAAAATCTATTTCTTGTTTTCATGTCTAGGTGATGACTGGAGTTTGATCAATCTAGACTGGGCTGAATTCAGCTGGTCAACAAGATATGAGTGAGTTTGAATCTGCTTCACCATGTCTCAATGTCTTGAGTGTTTGAATCATAAGTAACTCAAGGCACGTTCTTCTCATATTAAAAGCAGGTGTTGCTGTTGTTCCTTAGTCATTAAGCCATACTTGACTCTTTTGTGACTCCATAGACTGTAGCCCACCAGGCTCCTCTGTCCATGGAGTTTCCCAGGCAAGAATATTTGAGTGGGTTGCCATTTCCTTCTCCTGGAACTTCCTGACAGAGGGATCAAACCTGCATCTCCTGTGTCTTGTCTCCTGCATTGGCAAGTGGATTCTTTATCACTGAGCCACCAGGAAAGCTCCTACCCTATGAGCACATGCTCTGTTGTTCCTCAAACATGATCCATTAACAGCTCATTAGTTAAATCAGGTCATAAGCCAAGCATCAAGTCAAAGGGCTGCCCAGGTGGCACTAGTGGTAAAGAACCTATGTGCTAATGCGGGATACATAAGACAGCCATCAATCCCTGTCATGTGGATTTGAACCCTGGGTAGGGAAGATCTCCTAGAAAAGGGTATCACAACCCACTCCAGTATTCTTGCCTGGAGAGCCCTATGGACAGAGGAGCTTGGAAGGCTACAGTCTATAGGGTCACACAGAGCCGACATGACTGGAGTGACCTAGCACACACACACACAAGTCAAGGGGTGAGGAAGCATAATTAACCTCCTTAATCACACAACAGACCCAAAAATCAATGAAATAAAAACAGAATAAATATATGCTGTACAACTGCCTACTGTATCACAGACAATATCATTTAAAAATCTTTGCCAAACTGATTAGTACATTTCATTTGCATTTCTTTCATGCCTTCCAAAAAAGAAAAAACTTTTGATATGATTTTTTAAACATGTATTGCGTGTCTTCTTTTGTGGATTACTCTTTTATGTGGTTTCTGTGGGGGCATTTCTCCTAATGAGTTGCCAGAGAACTTTAAAAACTGAGGATATTCATCTTTTCATGTATCAGGGAAAATTATTATAGGCTATCCTCTGCTTTTAATTTTGTATGAAATGTTTTAATATGAAAATTAAAAATTTTCCTGTGTTCAAATCTATGAAATGTTTAGTTTATAATTTCTGCTTTAGATATCTTACTTAGAAGACTTTCCCTATCACAAGATTAGAAACCTATGTTTTCTCCTCATTCTATTTGACTTTCATGCTTTTACAATGAATATATATATATAGGTATGTATATATTTCTGTCGAGTGCAGTTTTGAGAGTTTTTTTTTATTTTATAATTGTATAATTGCTTTACAGTGTTGTGTTAGAGAGAGAAAATGATTCTCTTTTATTCCCAAAAGACTAACCATGTTTTATGTTTAAGATGAGCCCTAAAATAGGAGTTAACCAAAGAGGGGAGTAAGCTGAGTTGGGAGTGTTATGGGAGATGGTCGAGGGAAGTTAGGTCACCGAGAGCACAGGGGACCATGCAAGCAGGGCAGGTCCACTCTGGAAGTATTCGCAGGGGGAGCTTTGCATGTTCACAATCACCAAGGATGTGGAGAAGGAAATGGCAACCCACTCCAGTATTCTTGCCTGGGAAATCCCATGGCAAGAGAGGAGCCTGGTAAGCTACAGTCCATAGGGTCTCAAAGAGTTGGACACAACTTAGCAACTAAGCAGCAACAACCAAGGCATGGTGAGAAGTCAAGGACTGAATAGCTGTGGACTCAAGGCCATGGAGATGGCTGTAGAGTTTACTTCAAGGACAATGGGCAGTGTCTTCTACACCACGATTATGGAGATCACTTCTGACTCCAAGGGCCCCTCCGGCTGGGAGCAGGTTAGAGATCCAGCTCCAGGAGCCTACAGTCTGTTCTCAGCACCCATCTTCTCTCTTTCTTCTAAGAGAGAAAGTAAGAGCCCTCTGTTTCCTGCTGGGCCACTTCCCATAACAAAGGCTTGACTCAGAGGAAGAGGGTGCAGAGTAGGGGGAACCATCCATTTGCTGCTGGAGGCAAGGAGGTCCATCCCCCATCCCTAAGCAGGGGCAGTCAATGAAATCTGCATATCATCTTTTTTTTTTAATTTTTTTAAAAATTTAATTTATTTATTTTAATTTTCTTTACATTATAGTGTTGGTTTTGCCACATATTGACATGAATCTGCCATGGGTATACATGCATTCCCCTTCCAGAACCCCCCTCCCACCTCCCTCTCGATCATCTTAATGGCCTGAGATCAAAAGGTCGCATCAGTATGTGGAAGAAAATTGTATGATAAAAAGCAGTGTTCTGATGTTTCTAAGGTGTTAGATTGAATTCAATCAAAGTGCTACATTCAGGGTAAACTCCTGAAGAGAAATTTACTTGGGATGAGCAGTTCTCAAAGAGACCAGTGATTCAATTCAGGGAACTTTAATTGAAGACTGGTCTCTGCTATCAGCCAGGCTGAGAGCTCTTGGTCTGCAGGGAAACAATAAAATTCACAATCCCAAGAAGTTCACAGTGTAATTGACAAGACAGGAACCTACAGCAATCACAGTGGAGCTTGAGCTAAAAAAGAAAAATAGGAAAATTGTTACAGAATTAAGAGAGAGAGAAAAATTTGGATCAAGTAATTAGGGCAGCCTTCCTGGAGGAAGCGGTATTTAGGCAGGCCTAGATTAGTTCCCAGGGTGAAATAATAGTAATAATACAGACAGAGTCAATAACATAATTTACAGTGTGTGAGTGTTAGTCAGTCAGTCAAATCCAACTCTTTGCAATCCCATGGACTATAACCCACCAGACTCCTCTGCCTGTGAAATTCTCTAGACAAGAATACTGGACTGGGATGCCATTCCCTTCAAGGGATCTTTCTGACCCAGGTCTCCTGCATTGCAGGCAGATTCTTTATCAGCTGAGCCACATAATTTGCAAGGCCACTGCAAAATAAAAATAGAAGTCCCTTGTTCAAAAGACAGAAAAGCCAGAAACAAAAATTAAAGCTTCCCCACCAGTGGTGTCTCTCTTAACTTGTCTTGATGTATATTATTTGTATTTAAAGTCATTCTCAATAAATAAAAATAAATATTTTAAATTATTAGATGATATTTACAATTCATCTCATGTTGTGCAATACCAGTCTTAAACATAAGTATAAGGGCATTTATCCAGCATTCAGAATTGCTGGAATTGCACAATTCATATTTTATAATTGCTATGTACATATTCATTTTTGTTCTTACCACAACAGTGGATACGATGGACTAAAGTAGCTCAACTGTTCTTCTTTCACTTCTTTATATGTGCATATTTAACCCACTCTTTTCTTTACTGATGAGAAAGGAAGAATTGAAAGGAAAGAGACTGTGGGTTGTCTTGTCTTTCTCTTTTCTTCTATGGCATTATTTCCAGCATAACTGGTTGGCTAATACAAGGAAGTAACAGAAACAGGAAAGGATATGACATGCCTTCTTGATCTTTTGTGTTTCTTTAGGTGGCATTGCCTTATTTCTGTATTTGAATCATGTTCTGGGCATGACTTTTCTGAGCTGTTAGCACATTTACTTAATCAAAAATAACCTGCCTATCTTGTATTGGCTTTGAGTCTTGTTGAACTTTCATGCAACATGAATCTACTAGAATTTTGTGCTCATGGAGATTTGCAAGGCCATGTGCAAATGGAGGAGCCTCCTCAGTGGCTCAGTGGTAAAGAATCCACCTTCAATGCAGGAATCAGAGGAGATGCAGTTTTGACCCCTGGGTTGGGGAGATTCCCTGAAGGAGGGCATGGCAACCCACTCCAGTATTTTGTCTGGAGGATCACCATGGACAGAGAAGCCTGACGGGCTGTAGTCCATAGGTTAGCAAAGAGTTATACATGACTGAGTGACTTAGCTTGTATGCACTTGCAAATGGAAAGCCTCTACTCATGGGTATGCTCTACTGTGCCACTGGACTTCACTTATAAAACACACGTTCAAAAATAAACTTGAGCATTTCAAGAAGGTGACAAGGGATCATTAAACCAAGCGAGATAGTCTGCCAAGAACCCGGCCCTCCATAACCCCACAGATTGTAATTCCTGAAGCTGGCTCTAACAACAGCTATCATTTCTTGAACAAGCACTTAGACTTGGCCCTGTGATGAATATTCTCTCTATATAGCATTCAATTTAGTTTTCACAGTAACCTTATAAGTATACCCATTTTATGGATAAAGGGACTGAGGTCTAGGAGATTAAGTATTTGGACCAAGATCCTCAGCTGGCAAATGGCACAACTGGACTGATCTGTTAGCAGTCCATACATAGGCTATCTGACCCCTAACCCAAGATTGGACCTCTGCCCTCTCTTCATGGGCAGAGCATCAGGGATCTTCTGGTCAGAGTGGGGAGGATGTGAGCTAGGTGTGTATGCTCCTGAATTAATCATAAGGAGATTAACCCATCTGTCATTTCATCAGCACCTTCTAGAGTATCCAGAATAAACCAGCATTTTAGTAACTTCTTGGGGGTAGAGTGGAACTTATTTTTTCTCCCTGGAATACCTTCCTTTGGAAATCTTTCTACTCCCACTCTGAGAGAATCCCCTTCATTCTGTGAAGTTCAGATGCAACTATATTTGGCATATAATATTCCTGGGACTCAAAGGCCAGAAGCTTTAGGAAAGGTCTTAAGACAATTCTTCACATAAAGTGCTATATAATTAATAGGTAACACTTTTTTTTAATTACCATTTAAAAAAAAATTACCCAAGCCAAGTAATCAAAGCTGTCCTTGGAACTAGCTGAAACTTCATATAAATGGTCTCTCTTCTTATTGGATCATAAACTATAACAATTAAGGAAGCCTATAGTTTCTGGGGCCATCTTGATTCTACATAGACAATTTGTCTAAAAATGAGGTCAAGCAGAGAGAAGAGATAGAGAGAGAGAGAGAGTCAGATCACGTTATTTGAACTACCATAACTAGCCATATCTAGTGCAGTATGTGTTTAGTTGCTCAGTGGTGTCTGACTCTTCGTGACCTCATGGACAGACTGCAGCTTGCCAGGCTTTTCTGTCCTTGGGATTATCCCAGCAGGAATACTGGAGTGGGCTGCCATTTCCTCCTCCAGGGGATCTTCCCAACCCAGGAATCCAACCTATGTCTCCTGCATTGCAAGCGGATTTTTTATCCCTGAATCATCAGGAAGACCATCTCTACTGCTCTCCCCTTGTATTTCCAGGCATCTTTCTCTTTCTTCCTTAATTTAATTTGTGCTGTGCTTGTGTCACTTGTAACCAGAAAAGAGTTTTGGTTACTTACTGTAGGAATACACTAATGTCCACACATGAAAAGTTAAATAAAGAGCTGTGTTTGTTTGTTCATTCTTTATCCTCCTATTAAATAAATCAAAGCATATTAAACAAATCAACATTTTTTTTTCTGAAAGTCTGAGATGTTAACAAGCAGTGATACTTTATAGTTCAACATCCCAGTTTGCCATGGCTGATTTATACCTGTTGTCCTGTAATAATTATTAATAACATCCCTTTTGCTCTTGAAAGAATTTGAGCTTGGAAGACAAGTCCTATAGTCTCATTGTATGAGGGCATTATATATAAGATGCAGTGGCAGCTTAGTGAAAGATCATGGAACAATTTAAGTTCTATACAAGCAGCTTTTGTGTCTTTTTTCTACTTTGTCTTTACATTCCAACTGTATACCTGGCATACAGCAGAGACTCAATAAGCATTTGTTGAAAGAATGAGTAAAATATAGCCTGAGAAGTTAGTGCAAAGAAGGTTGCATTAGGTTAAAGAGGAGAAGACTTGCAAGAGGTTTTTCATGAGAGAATAGACAGAAAACAATGTTTGCAGAGGTCAAAGGGTGAGCTTGAACATACTTGAGTGTACGTGGGTCTACTGCTGGACCACTCACAGTGTAAGCTGGGAAGTGACCAAACTCGAAAGCATCAGAAAATGAAACCCCAGAACCTGAAGAGTTTGTCTATCTTAAGAAAATGTACAAACTATTCTGAGGATAATAGTGAGCAAATGTGGGTTGTAAGCAAGTGAGTGGTTTGCATATTAAGATCCTTTTGGCTGAAGCAGCAAGAACTCAGAGTGAGAAAAATAGGAAGGCTTGCTAGGAGACTACATGAGAATCTTAAGTCTTTGATTGACCCTTTTGCTCCTCAGGGAAATGGTCTCAGATCTCTGGCAAAATGAGAGCAATAGAGATGAGGCAGAATTCACGGATTTAGTGAAATCCAATGCATTCAACTGAAAGGAGCAGACTTTGAAATCGTCCCTCTACCAGAATTCCCTGGTGGTCCAGTGGGTAGGGCTTGGCACTTTCACATCCAGGACCCAGGTTAGATTCCTAATTGGGGAATTAAGATTCTGTAAACTGTGCAACATGGCTGAAAAAAAAGAAAAGAAAAAACAAATTGTCCTTTTACTTTTTTTCCCCAAAATTAAATCCCTCATTTGTTTTACAAAATGTCAGGGATAATGGATGGTGTGCTTTTAAAATATCCTTATTTGGCAAGATAAAATGAGGCCAATCCCAAGTAACTCGTGACCTGTGCAATTGTACAATCCTTACAATTTGGGGAGGGAGAGTTTTTATACATCCCTTAAAATGCTAAGTGTATCCCCTCTGCTCTAAGGAAGAATTGATACATTTCTGAGCTCAGGAATTGGCAGCAGGGTTGCAAATAGGAGGATAAATTTGATTGATATTTAGAATAAAACATGAGAAGTCAATGGTTGATTCTACTCAGGGGCAGCACATTCCTATTTTAATTATCTGAGTTCTTCAAGTACAGGTTGAAGGTGTTTTTTTCATTTCTAGTCCAAATAATCTTCTCATGCATCCTTGTACATTTTCATATGTAAATATTTCCCACATTGAAATGATCACATAGTCCCCTCGTTGACTATAAATATCTCCATCTCTAGGATAAATAAGCAAAAAAGTGATAATGCAAAACCATTCCTATACATATCATCCGACACATATATTCCAGAAACAAGACACACTCCTTTTTTTAAATAATAGCATGCATGTCATTGGATATATATTGATTTATGGAAACACTTGGGAAAGCAGAGCTGGGTTTACATTTTTAAATAATTGCTTCATTTTTTAAAGAAACTGTCTTTCAAGGATGCATGCCTAGGGACTTCCCTGTGGTCCCGTGGTGAAGACCTCACATTCCCAATGCAGGAGGCCTGGGTTTGACCTCTGGTCAGGAAACTAGATCTAGAAGGCTTCAACGAAGAACCCACATTCAGCAACTAAGAAGTCCGAAGTACCCAAGCTGAAACTAAGACCCAGTGCTGTTAAAAAGAAAAAAAAACAAAGATACATTGCCCAAGGACCAATATTCATCTTTCAGATTTCAGTTTTAGTCAGCAGAGAGAAAGATTGTAGCTGCTAAATCATTAGCTTTTGTGAGCTCTTTATTGGGATCTTGATGCTTTGCTGGAGCAAAGAGGCAAGTCTCTGCTCCTGGCACCCCTCTGCTGACTCCCTCCCCCAGCTATCTAACCTAGTCTCCTCTGCAATGCCTTTGTGACAGCAAAGAGGGAATTATACTCGAACTGTCATTACTATTACTAACTGGAAGATCCACTTTGACATAAATTAATCCTCCATCTTAGAGTCCTCCACCTTTGTCAGTCATCTTTGGGAGTGCAGGTGTCTTTCCTTTCTTGTTTTGAAGTATGGTTGATGTACTGTATTACATGAATTTCAGGTATGTAACATAGTGACTCTATTTTTATAGATTATATTCCATTTGCTGCTGCTGGTAAGTCGCTCAGTCGTGTGCGACTCTGTGCGATCCCATAGACGGCAGCCCTCCAGGCTCCCCCGTCCCTGGGATTCTCGGGGCAAGAACACCAGAGAGAGTTGCCATTTCCTCCTGCAATGCATGAAAGTGAAAAGTGAAAGAGAATTTGCTCAGTCGTGTCTGACTCTTCGTGACCCCATGGACTGCAGCCTACCAGGCTCCTCTGTCCATGGGATTTTCCAGGCAAGATGTGAACTGTTATAAAAATACTGACAATATTCCCTGCACTGTATAATGTATCCTTATAGCTTAGTTACTATGACTTACTTGCTAAATGACAGCAACTTCACTCATAGGAGTTTTCACCTCTTAATCTCACAGGCCTGTCTTGCTCCTCCCTCCACCCATTCCCCACTGGTAATGACTAGCTTCTTCTCTATATCTGGGATATGGCTGTATCTCCATATCTGTTTCTGTTTTGTTATATTCATTTGTTAGTTTTATTTTTTAGGTTCCACATAAGGTGAAAACATACATTATTTCACTTTGTTTTGTTTTTCTTGATTAGTGGGAAAAAGGGAGCTAAATCTTGCAATTTATTGTCCTGAAGACTCCTATCCAGAAGGTCTTTGCAAAAATGCAAGACAATCTAGAAAATGTTAAAAGGAAAAAAAAAAAAAAAACTTAGAGGGGCTTTTTTTTTCCTTCTAAATCCAATGGGACAGAACAACAAATTGTGTAGCTGCAGTTACCAAAATGATGGGAAAGTGGAGTTCGTTTTGTGGGCTGAGACAGAAAGTAAGTATCATGGCCAGAGATGACGTCCACATCCTCAAGGGGGGAGGTGAGTACAGGTTCAGAGACCAAGCAGAGAGATGAGATAAAGTCCCAATCAGAAGGCCGAATCAATGAACTGTGGAAGGCAGCAGCAGCTACATGGTGCCTGGCCATCAGTGAGACCTAAGATGAAAACATGGGGTGGAGAGGAGACACCTTAGTCCGGATGCAACTTCAAAGGTCCAGGATTCAGGAAACTCAGTCATCAATAAAGGAATAGAAGGTGTGAAATGGAGGTTAGGAGATGGATCCACAGTCATGGGGGTGAGGCCAGCAGGGAATCTAGTGGAGGACAATTGGAAGCACAAGGTCAGCTTCTCATATGAGTGTTTGGACCCACTATAAGCTCTAACAGCTTCTTCCAATGGATCCCCTAGCAGAAGTACCAAACAGGACACTTGCTCCTGCCTGCTGGTGCCTCAGGGCACCTCTGCCCATCTCCTGCGGGTCTGTTCTTCACACCAAGCCACTCCCCCTTGATGTCATTGATTTGGATCTTTCTCTTGGGAGCCATTCTTATCTAGTGAAAGTGAAGTCTCTCAGTCATGTCCAGCTCTTTGTGACCCCATGGACTGTAGCCTACCAGGATCCTTTGTCCATGGGATTTTCCAGACAAGAGTACTGGAATGGGTTGCCATTTCCTTCTCCAGGAGATCATCCCAACCCCTTATCTAGAGCCTGATTCTTTTGATTTGATTCTTTCCTATCATACCCTCTTATTTGGCCCCACAGTGATATCTGTTATTTATATCAGAATTTTCCACCTGTGATGGCAGTTTAGACATAGGGCCAAGATAACAGATAGCCAGATAGGGATCATATAAGCAGATCAGAGACCCAAGAAACAAAACAGCAATCCAGGTCCTAAAAGGAGGCCCAGGACAATAGCTTGACCAGAGGCAGGCCAAGTGGATTCTACCTTTGGGCCAGAATATCTTAAATCTTTCTATATTTAGTAGGATCCAGGGACAATAATGAGATCAGTGTCTCTGATTTGTACTAAATGACTCCAGCTCCAGGAAAGAAAACAAGTAAGATAGAAAATACTTACAACTGGATTGGTGCTTTTGTTTGACTACCCTTACTTTGGTGATGGGGGAAAGAGAGTAAATCAAATGGAATGACTATTATATACTATGTTATACAGTCACCCATCCTCTGTCTCTAGAACTTCATACATCGAATGACTTTGAATATAATGAGGAAACTGAGCTTAAAACACCAATGGCTCTTCTTATAAAGACAGCAGTCCTATCGGATAAGGACCCACCCCACTCCAATAGTATGCCTGCAGGCGCACCAAGTCATTTTAGTTGTGTCTGACTCTTTGTGACTCTATGGAAGGTAGCCCGTCAAGTTACTCCGCTAGTAGAACCTGATCTTAATTACACCTGCAATGAGGTGCTGGGGTTAGGATTTCAGTATATATTTTTAGGGAATGATTCAAGCCATAGCAAACACTAACTTTTACAGCACCTTATAGGTTACACGTTCCTCCTCAACATCTAGTATTTTGTCTACTTTCCCCATCTAACCTTCTCATTAGGCAACCTCCCCAGTTTACAACTAAGGAAACAGAGACAACGAGTGATCCAAGCTGCTGAATGGTGCAGAATAAGTTTCTTCAGGAAACTCATGTTCCTTGACCCTGCCTTCTGAAGATTCCACTTCCTGTTCCTGCCAAACCTGTTAACTAGGTCAGTATATGCAGAAATAAGACATTGAATTTGAATTCACTGTTAGGTACTGCAAGAAGATCAAATCAGTCGATCCTAAAGGAAATCAATCCTGAATATTCATTGGAAGGACTGATGCTAAAGCTGAAGCTCTAATATTTTGGCCACCTGATGCAAAGAACTGACTCATTAGAAAAGACCTTGATGGTGGGAAAGATTGAAGGAAGGAGAAAGGGACAATAGAAGATGAGATGGTTGAATAGCATCATCGACTCAATGGACATGAGTTTGAGCAAGCTCCAGGATATGGTAAAGGACAGGGAAGCCTAGGGTGCTGCAGTCCATGGAATCACAAAGAGTTGGACACGACTGAGTGACTGCACAACAGCAACAACTGCATTGACTGCTGTGGGGCCTTCAAAGAATGGGGTTCACACCCTGAATGCTAGGCTTTTAAGTAATGGCAGTTCTGTCGAGTCAGACAGGATTCCAGGGTTAGGGCGAAGCCAGCCACTGTATGTGAGTGTGACAACTATTAATACATGTCGTGGTAAGAGACAGCATCCAACAGAAGCGGCTGAGTTCCACTCCCTTCCTCCTTTCTGTATACTTTTCTTTCTCTTCCCTTTCTTTTTCTTCCTCTCTCACTCATCTAACTCTTCTTTCCCCTCTACCCTTCCCTGACACACTTCTTCCTTGTATTCTCCCCTCTATATACACATTTTGAAATGATTGGCATATATCCTATATCTAATTATCTTCAATAAGCATTCCTTTTGAAACTACCACATTAATACTTTTCTGGAATTTTCCATTTATTCTTCCCACCCTCCCATTTAATTGGATTTATATTTCAGGAGTGACCTTGCTTTATAAATAAAGAAATGTAATTTAAAGGATTGTCTGAGCTGCTTAGGTCAGTGTAGCTAGCTCATTGTTGTGCAACATTCTAAGCAATCCTGGTTCTCCCTCTCACTGCACCGGTGCTGGTAAGAAAAGAGTATATGTCATGTGACCCCAAAAGCAAAGGCAACAAAAGCAACAACAAACAAGTGGAGCTGCATCAAACTAAAAAGCTTCTACACAGCAAAGAAAGCCACAAACAAAATAAAAAGGCAACCCACAGAACAGGAGAGAATATCTGTAAACTACATAGCTGATGAGTTATTATACAAATTATACACAGAACCTCATATACAACTCAACAGCAAAACAACAACAATAAAACAAAAAACCACAACAATCTGAAAAATGACCAAAGGGTCTGAATAGACAAGCTTCCAAAGAAGACGTACAAATAGTCAGCAGGTACATGATGAGATGCTCAGCATCACTAATGATCAGGGAAGTGCAAACCAAAGCCACAGTGAGATATCATCTTACACATCTTACAATGGCTCTCATAAAAAAAGACAAGAGACAACAAGGGTTGGTGAGAATGTGGAGGAAAGGGAAAAATCAAAGTGCCCCTCAGCAGATAAGTGGGTTAAGAAATGTAATATATCATATATATATATATATATATATATATATTTCAGCCATGAGAAAGAAGGAAATCCTGCCATGTGGCAGGACAACATGGATAGACTTTGAGGACATTATGCTAAATGAAATATGTCAAATAGAAAGACAAATACCACATGGCATCACTTACAGTTAGAATTAGAAAAATAAGTCACACTTAGAGAAACAGTGTTAGTCACTAAGTAAGGTCCAATTCTTTGTGTCCCCACAGAGTGCAGCCCACCAAGCTCTTCTGTCCACAGAATTCTTTAGGCAATAATACTAGAGTTGGTTGCCATTCCCTTCTCCAAGAGATCTTCCCCACCCAGGGATCAAACTTGTGTATCCTTCATTGCAGGCATATTCTTTACTGACCGAGTCATCAGAGAGAAATAGAAAGTAAGCAAGTTGGTATCAGGGACTAGGGTGTGCAGGAAATAGGGAAATGCTGATAAAGGGGTACAAACTGTAACCTAGAAGGTGAATGAGTTCTAAAGACAATGCAAAACATGATGATTTTAGTTGATAACACTGACTCAGAAAGAAAAAAGGACTAAGACTGGAAATCATAAAGCTACACGATACACGTTTTAGTGTCATTTCTGAGATTAATTCCTTTCAGGAGACAGAAGGACCTGTAGAGAAAAAATGTGAAGTTGTCTCAATATCTTCTTCCCTTGCCCCCAGGCACCAGAATGCATTCCTAGTAGTTTATGTGTGTCATTAAGAGCTAGTGACACCACATGAAAGCTAGTCCTAAAGGAATTAATTCACCAGACACTCCTGACACCTCAGTTGGGATGAAAACTCCTTTGCCTACCATCATGAACATGATCTCACAGCCTTCTGGGGAAAAGTTTGTGCTGCACTGTTTTCTCCAAGAGAGAACAAGAAACTGGTCAGTGGTATCTAGTCCTCAGCAATTTTCCTTTGCAGTGAATAAAGCTGCTTTAAAACTCAGTGAAAACTGACTGGAACACTGTAAGGAAGAATGGACTCTTCTTGTAAAATAAAAAGACACATCTTCTGTTATTAACGAAAGTACACTAAAAGCATCACTTTTTTTTCCTACTGTCTTGGAAACTTATTGAATATAATCATTGTAGTGAACCGAACATAATCAGCTTTACCTCATTTCTTTAGAACAATGCTATTATCCTTCCTATTTTAGTGTTTCAATGGCTCTTCAATATTTAAAGTGATGTATAATCAGCTGTGAAATCAACTATAGACTTTCAGCACATAATAAACAAAAGAAAATGCTGGGACAATTCGTCATTTCAAGTATTCTTATGATACAATTTACTTCAGGGTGTACCATTGCTTTCCAATATTTCACTTTTGCTATCAGAATATAGGCTAGTCTTAAGCATAATTCTGGCTAGATGCTATAGTTTATCATGAAGAATTATTTTATTTTTAGTGTGATTTAGCATTGAGATAATCTTATTCTTTCAAGACAACTATATTTCATTTGGGAGATTAGGTTTTTTTTTTTCCTTTATCTTGCTCAGGAATATACTTTTCAGGAACATGGTTCTTTAAAATGTGGAAAGTGTAATATAATTGCAATATAGTCTGAAATTATACAGCTAAGAGATATGGGAAAAGATAGGAAGGACTATTGGACTGGTTGTGTTTCTAACATTTTAGATCTGGAAGCAACTTGTGACTTATTTAGTTGGGAGCAATAGTTTTGTTAATGAGGTTACAGGCTCAGATTAATTATGATTCTTTGGGTCCATGGCTTGTCAATGGCCAACGGATTCATCCAAGACTTGGATCTGTCCAGATAACCTAAATGGTCCAAGTATGCCTTAGGAGTATGACCCCTCTCTGCCTCCTCCCAGCGTCTCATGAACCGGTTCGTTCATCTGATAGCTGACCCTGACTGTTGGAGTTCTTCCTAAGAAGGTCTGATTCTCTTATCATGTAAACCACCCACTGGTCCAAGTTATGGAGAAACACAGTGTCATCCACATATCCCATTGACACTGTTCTCATATTTAAAGAGAGAGCATTTGTCCCACATTTTCAAGGAAACTACTTACTCCTCACTTTGGTGATTATTTTCAGCAGGAGTTGGCTGAAACACTCCTAGCTTCTAACCCCCTCACACACTCTAGTCACCAAAAGTGAGTAGGAACCCAGTTGCTTCAATTCTGCCTTCTCTCTTGGACCTCCCTGACTCAGAACAGAGAGGCTGCAGTCTTTTCCCACCCAGAAAAATAAAATTAAATAATATTTTAAAGAGTCCATGTCCAGGTAGGTCAAAGACTGAGTTTCCACAGTGCTACCTATTGTTGGGGATGCAGAGGGGAGTAACTGTAGGATTTCAGTATCGTGAAGCCTACAGATCTAAAATATTTTTGCATGTCCTCCAACAAATCTCACTTCTACTTGAGCCATCATAATATCTGAGAATTCTATTCCTGATTCTGATGAACTTTTCATATCATTCCCAGTAATTTAATCAATCCATCAATTAGAGAAGAAGTGACCAGAATTTCAAGATCAAAAGATCATTGAATATATAAACATGAGGCTCTGGACAGTCACCATTGCCAGCATCGCAATAGAAGATGGGAATAAAAACTACCATTTATGAAACACTTCATAAATTATCTCTTTTGGGCTTCACAACAACCTACATTTGGAGAATAAATAGGCTGGAAGAGTTT
Organism: Antilocapra americana; assembly: GCA_007570785.1. Lineage (NCBI taxonomy): Eukaryota > Metazoa > Chordata > Mammalia > Artiodactyla > Antilocapridae > Antilocapra > Antilocapra americana. Next base: position 1,292,964 of record ML660770.1, on the reverse strand, counting down.
AAATAACTCACAGAAGGTAAAATATGGCAGAATCGTGATTCCAAACAGGGTTTCAGATGCCAGGTCTTCTGTTTTAATGGCTACCAAGAAAAGAGCAAATGAAGCAGAGCCCCAACTGGGGAAACAGAACATGGTCAAAAACAGGTGGATATAGAAGAGAAGTTTATGAAGAAGCAAAGGACAGTAGAAGAGGCTACTGGAGCAACATCTAAGTCAAGCATTAGGACAATTTACCCTAGCCTCAGCTCAGCTTTTCAGCAGAGCATCATGGCAAGCATGTGGATTCCAAGGTCAAGTTTGTCTTGATCCCTAGGTTGATTCTATCTTCTTTTGGATAAAGAATCTTGGATAAGTTGTTGAAGTTTTCTGTGCTTGGAGTCCTCACTTGTGAAGTGAGGGCATAAAACTATCATGTCTGATGAAATAAACTAAGTTAAATATTTAATACATAGCTAGTTCAACACAGATTGGAGGCCAATGTTAGCATTTTATTTTACTTACTAGTTCTTTACTCACCTAGGCATAAAATATTTTCCTTCCCTTTATTTTTCCTTCTGTCTCAGAAATTCTGCCTTCTTCCCTGCCTTCATTTCTTCTGCTAATTGCTTAGTACCTGTTAGGTACAATGAGCTGTACAGATGCTGGAGATGCAGATAATGATATATAAAAATAGTCTATGGTCTTAAGACTCTCTCAATATGAGTGGGAGGGAAGTCAGCAGAAAAATGGCAACAGTGTATAGCAAATTTCAAATAGAAGTTTTAATGAAAAGACAGTTTTCAATTTAGTTTAGAAATATTAACTGTGTGCTCAGTTGCTCAGTCATGTCTGACTCTTTGGGACCCCATGGGCTGTAGCCCACCAGGTTCCTCTGTCCATGGAATTCTCAGGCAAGACTACTGGAGTGGGTTGCCATTTCCTTCTCCAGGGGAGCGTCCCACATCAGGGATCAAACCTGCATCTTCTGTGTCTCCTGCACTGGCTGGCGGATTCTTTACTACCGCCCTACCTGGAAAGCCCTAAGAAAGCTTTCAAGGGGGAAAAAAAAAAAAACCCTCGAGCTGGATTTGAAAGAATGAATAGGAGCTTTCCATGTAGACTAAGGTGTTTACAGTAAAGATAGAGCTTTGTTCAAAGTCCGAGACTCAGCAAAACATAACAGTTTCCAGCAGACCGGAGTGATTAGATAAAACTGAATAAAACAAAACAGAAGAGTACAGAACAAAACAGCACAGAATGAAAGTAGTGGGTAGAGGCAAGAGATGAAGCAAAACTGCAGGTTGTGCCAAGACCAGCATTTGTTATAGGATGATAAGTTAGGATAATAATTAAGGTTCCCCCACCTCCTTCCTATGGGTCTGCACAGACATCACACCCTTGAGTGTCCATGCCCAATAAAATGGTTATTTTAGTAGGAAACACACAACACACACATGCACACACACACATATTCAAAGTCAGTGCTCACTTTTAATTTTCCAAATAGTCTTTCAATGAAACTCATGGCATAACTAAGTTTTGGAAGCCAAGGTTTTATTTTCATGAAATTTTTATAATTTGGAGGTTTCATAAGCATTGAAAGACTCTGAATATAAAATATGCACTTCACCTAATAGACAATGAAGAACACGATGAAAGAGTTGCTTTTCTCTTCTTAAATTATACAAAGCCCTCATAGGCAAGAGAAAGGGAAAAAAAGTATGAAAGGACGCAAAAGCTTAGATATGGGTCTCTAGAGAGACCTGAGCCCACATCCTTTTTTCTCTGTTTTGACCTATGGAATGAGCAAGATGGTAGAACTGCAAATTATAGAATATAGAAATTAATTTGAGTTTGTAATGATCAAAGCTCACTTAGCTGTTAAGGGTTAAGTTTGGCCACAAAGCTGGCAAAATTTCTTTGCAGAGATGGGGTGTAGTCAATAATGTGGCATGGCATATGGCAGAAAAGAGGGTCTAAACTCGACTCTTAAATGTTCAGGAGGTTGGAGGAGAGAATGCTCAAGAGCCCAAGTCCTTAGGAAGGGTGCAGAAGCTAGCTGAGAGAGAGATAGCAAGTTGGCTGAGTGCCCTCAGGGTGAAGAGAGATGATTTAATGGAAAGCACTATGGACCAATAGTTGGGGACCAAGAAGGACACAAATAAAATTAGCAGACAGCAAAGTGGAGAGATGTCAACAGGCAAGACCACAAGCCCCCACACTTGTATGACTGGCATGGCCCAAACCCTGAAATTTGAAGCTTAAATCAATTAAGAGACATAATTAAGAGCAGGTAAAAATCCCCAACTTGACTGAGAAAACTCTAAAATGTTTGGGTTTCACTAAACTGATTGAGGCTAAATTTTCCTAAGTAAATTAGATTCACTTATTAACAATAATCTTAAATTTATATTTGCCCACTCTCTCCTCCTACTATGAGTCACAGAAGAAGAATGCCTACAGCAATAATGAAAAGAAAGACTTGAAGGATGTAGATAAGGTTTGGATGGATGAACGGATAAATGGATGGGTGGGTGGATGAATGGATGTATGGATAAGTAGATGGAGAATCAGAAAAGAAGACTCCACACCAGGTTGAAAGCTATTTTCCCTGTTTTTCCTGAGCATTTATGCAGAATACCTGGTGTGTACAAAACATATTTGGCTAAAACCTTTTTTATTATGTGCACACAATCAAACCTTGCCATCTCTTTTGACAGAATCTGAGCTTTTGATGGCAGACTAGTTATTCTGGGTAAATTTGCATCTTTCTCCTTTGACATGTTGCTTTTCCCTAGTTGTCTTTCTTTGTTTGAACCTCTGTTGCAGGTTAATGGATGCTAAGCCCATTTCAGAACATAAAATCTGCCATGTCTTCATCACCTATCATGTGTAACTGGGCACACCCCTTCTTAAAAACATTAAGCAGTCTGCATTATGCTCATATCAAGGACAATTATTTTTTCAAACTTTCAGTTTTATAGCTCCAAACACCATTAGATTAGAAATAACAGTCTTCACACAGACAAATACAATGAGGAGCAGGAGACAGGCATAACTTCGGCATTTGTACCATGACTGACAGATGCTGGACCAGAGGTCGTTGTCATTCAGTGGCTAAGTCTGACTCTGTAACCTCATGGACTGTAGCACGCCAAGCTTCCCTGTCCTTCACTGTCTCTCAAAGTGAACATGAACGTGAAAGTCTCTCAGTCATGTCTGGCTCTTTGTGACCCCATGGACTACACAGTCCATGGAATTCTCCAGGCCAAAATACTGGGGTGGGCAGCCTTTCCCTTCTCCAGGAGATCTTCCCAACCCAGGGATCAAACCCAGGTCTCCCTCATTTCAGACAGATTCTTTACCAGCTAAGCCACAGAGAAGCTCCAGAATACTGGAGTGGGTAGCTTATCCCTTCTCCAGAAGAGCTTCCCGACCCAGGAGTCAAACTGGGGTCTCCGGCATTGCAGGCAAATTCTTTACCAACTGAGCTATCAGGGAAGCCCAAACTATCTCTCAGAGTTCTACCTGAGAACTATCTCTCAGAGTTCACTCAAATTCATGTCCACTGAGTCGGTGATGCTACCTAACCATCTCATCCTCTGCCACCCCCTTCTTCTCCTGTCCTCAGTCTTTCCCAGCATCAGGGTCTTTTCCATTGAGTTGACTCTTTGCATCAGAAATGGGATCAGGTATAGAAAAGGGTAGAGCCCACTCTGTGGACCAGACAATGTCTATCTTTGGGAAAACTCTTCTATGTAAATATTCTTGGACTCCAGCCTCCTTTCCTGGGTTTATTTATCTTCCAGAAGGAGGATTTTCTACTGGTCTCATCCCCTGACTGCATATTCCCTTGGGCTTTGACCTACTTTTTGCTGTCAGTATTTGGTCTCTTACATTTTCGGAAAGCGTGTTTTTTCAGCCTACTGAATTGTACTCATCATTACTTCTCCCGCCATTCCTGAACTCACCTCAGGCCCTGTTCCAAACCACCCCCTGCCCTTCAGGCAGGATTTGCATTAGTGTTGATTTGGCACGAGCTTCCTTGCCCCCTCTTGGAGCCCGAAACAACAGCCATGGGACAGACGCGTGATGAGAGGTTTTAAGTGAGCCTCTCCAGGGCGAACTCAACAAGCGGAGGGGCCCTGAGTGCCATGGGCAGGGGGAGAGGAAGATGAATCAAAGTGTAAAGAATAGAAATGCAGTGCTTGGTCTTCCAACGCATCTCGCTCTCACCCGGGCTTGGCCCTTGTTCTGTGCATGTAAACAGAGTTCGCCTGCAGCCTTTTGAAGGCATCACGTTGCATCTGTGGTACGATGTCCGTATCTGAGGAAACTAAAGCACAGAAAAGCTTTTAAAGGAGAGAGTTTTCCAAAATTGAAAAGGAAACCCATTTTGTGGTTATCTAATATTTAAAAGTCTCTTAGAGGAGATTCGAGATGTGGTAGAGCACTATCTCATCAACTATCTATGGAAGGGCACCAGTTTTATTTAGTTATTTCTCCAGTTTTATGTTTGGAAAATACAATCAAAGTCAGGGAATTTCTCTGATAACAATCATGGCCATCAGAGCCCTCTCCGTTTGTTCTAAATGTTTCTAAACACAGTCTTCTCAAATGAGATAAGTTTCTACTTGTCTCATCGTTGACCAGCAACAAATGCCCAGGGGTTGGTACAGGTCCATGGAACCCCTCTGTTCTCATTTGTTTTCTGATTCTATATTCTTACCAGCTGATGAAAGCTGAGGCTGCCTCCCCTCCTAGCACTCACCCTGGACATATACACAACCTCTACCCTCCAGTGCAGGGAGGTCAACAATCATGGCTGGGGGTAGTCTTCCCATTTTACAGATGGGGATATGAAAAGTCAGAAAGATTGAGTCATTTAAATGATAATCATACAGACGGTGAGTCACAGATGCAGGACTCCTTGATTCGATGTTAAGTAATGTTCCATGAAAGAAAGTCATTATTAGAAAATACATTTGTTTAATGCTGCTTACTCTCTTTACAATACTCATTAAAGTAGCAAATGGGAGTTCCAAGAAATCTTGCAGAAAAGACACCTGATTGAATTTTGTTTCCCAGATATGTTTCATCAGGAGTCACTTAATATCCAAACTGTGGAGAAGATGCTGTTACCCTACTTGCTTGACTGCTAAGTGAAAAATACTACCTTTGTAGATTTTCCACCTAGATCTATATCCTCTTGAAGAGTCAGATAGATGACAGCATATTACTTTGGAAATAAACCTTGACTATTCATTGGAAGGACTGATCCTGAAACTGAAGCTCCAATACTGTGGTCACTTCATTAGAAGAATCAGCTCACTGGAAAAGACCTTGATTCTTGAAAAGATCAGAGGTAAAATAAGAAGAGGGTGGCAGAGGATGAGATGGTTAGATAACATCACCGACTCAATGCACACGAATTTGAGTAAACTCTGGGAGATAGCAGAGGACAGAGGAGCCTGGTGTGCTGCAATCCATGGGATCACAAAGAGTCAGACACAATTTAGAGACTGAACAATAAAACATTACTTTTCAACAGTCTCTCTTCTGATCCCATCATATTTAGAAACAAAAATGTGTGATAATTTGATATTGCCCCAAATTGCTTTAAAAACTCCAAATCCTGAGACTAATAAGACTACTAGAGTCTGACAACCGTGTCCTGATCACTGCATTGAGACATCCTCTGTCTGTTACCCAGTTCCAAAGGTACACCCACGTTTTAGTTATTTGTTACAGAAGCACCCCAGGTGGCACTAGTGGTAAAGAACCTGCCTGCCAATGCAGGAGACATAAGAGACTCAGGTTAGATTCCTGGGTTGGGAAGATCCCCAGGAGGAGGGCATGGCAACCTACTTCAGTATTCTTTCCTGGAGAATTCCATGGACAACACCAAAGCCCTCAGTACCAATTACTATCTTAGTCTGTTTGGGCTGCTTTACCAGATACTTCCTGACTTGTAGATTACAGCATTCCTATTGTGTCCTTACATGGTGGAGAAAAAGAAGTTCACTCTCTTCAATTTCCTATAAGGGCAATAATCCTTGATGGATTGGCTCCACCCTCATGAACTTGTTGTTGCTATTCAGACACTAAGTCTTGTCCAACTTTTTGTGACCCCATGGACTGCAGCACACTAGGCTCACCTGTCCTTCACTATCTCCTGGAGTTTGCTCAGATTCATGTCCATTGATTTGATGATGCTATCTAACCATTTAATCCTCTGATGCCCACTCCTCCTTTTGCCAGCACTAGGGTCTTTTCCAATGAGCCAGCTCTTCGTATCAGGTGGCCAAATTATTGGAGCTTTAATATCAGTTCTTCCAATGAATACTCAGGGTTGATTTCCTTTAGGATTGACTCGTTTGATTTCCAGGGGTTTCCCTGGTGGCTCAGGGATAAAGCATCCGCCAGCAATGCAGGAGACATAAGAGATGCAGGTCGATTTCTGGGTCAGGAAGATCCTCTGGAGAACGTAAGTGCAACCCACTCAGTATTCTTGACTGGAAAACCCCATGGACAGGGGAACCTGTGGGCTACAGTCCACATGGTTACAAAATAGTCAGACATGGCTGAGCACACATACCTCATTATCAACTTATCTAAACCTAATTACTTCCCAAAGACTTCACCTCCAAATACCATCATATTGGGAATTGGATTTTGAAGAGACATAAACATTTAATCCATAGAAATGACTTATTAAAAGAATTAAAAAATTATCAATAAGCAGCTAAAAGATAAGCATGAGAAGCAAAGGGTTTCTTTACAGTTTAAAGAGAAGTCCTTATCTTCTCAGTGGAAGAACAGACACAGCAGAGAAGAAAATTCAGGCTTTGATAGTCATCATGGAGTGCTCCAGGGGCATAGGCTGAGTCAAAACAGGTCTGTTTTGCTAACATCAAGATCCTGGTAAAATCTCGGGCCATGTGAAATGGAATGGGAGGGCATCTCTACAGATGACCCTAAAGATTTCAGCTTCGCCACCTCACCTGGTCCATCAGTGTCTCCAGAGTTGACACAGCCCTGCCTGGTAAGAGCAAGCACTCCCCCTGTGCACGAAGATACTGCAAAAGCCCTTCCCCAGCAGAGCAATAAGACCCCCTCTCCGGAGCTGCCTGCCTGCTCTTTTGGATCACAGACCAGTAACTGCGAATATCCCACTGTATCAGGCTTAGCTGGGGATTTGCTAGGTCTGATAGAAACAAAAGATGTTATACCTTTAAAAAGCTGCAAACATCACCTAGCATACACTGAGAGGAGCCAGGGGAGCATTCCTGGAACTGGAGTTGAAGAGTGCTTGATCAAACATGTTGGCATGAGATCCTGTGGACTGGGCAAACATAAATTCATTGTCTTGAAGCATTTATTATGACATGAGGTTTAACACTTTGATAAAAAGTGAAAGTGAAAGGGTTAGTCGCTCAGTCATGTCTGACTCTGTGACCCTATGGACTATAGTCTGCAAGGCTACTCTGCCCATGGAATTCTCCAGGCAAGAATACAGGAGTGTGTAGCCATTTCCTTCTCTAAGATATCTTCCCCACCCAGAGATTGAACTAGGTTTCCTGCATTGTAGGCAGATTCTTTACCGTCTGAGTAAGAATTCCTGTATCCCAACATCAGAACATAAGGCAAACTCACTATCGTACATCTCTAGGCTAGAGAAAGTGACAGCCTATTCTGAACAAAATAGGATGTCCTGAGTTACTGTGACCAACAGTAGAGGAAGAAACAGAGAAGCTAAGAGAAGTGGGCATAGCAAAATGATCATGTCAAGTGACGCTAGAAGGTCCACCACAAGAGTATACTCCATGAAAGGCTACTTTAGATACGTTCATCAAGACAACCAGGACTGTGCTTTTGAGAGAGGCCATGGCACTTCTAAGACTTTTCTTGGTAACGCTTCTCTAAAGAGCAGAGTGGGCAGTCAAAGGGTCATGGCAGAGCTGGATTTATTAACATTCATGGAGATGGTGGGCCTCACTATCTCAGCCTTTAGCATTAGGGGCAGTAGTTTCCATTACAACCCATGAGGATGGAGGAAGGGAACCTGACCCAGAGGGAGTCTTAAACAGCTGGAGGTGATGATAGTGGGAAAGGCTGCAGTATGGCCAGTCATCGTGGATGGGTCCAGATGCTGACCCCTAGAGTTCTAAGGCAAGGACATGCTGAAGCATCAATTCAGTCAAAAAAGTTCTCCTGACCCAATAGAGGATGCCGAAGGAGATGAAGCACTTGGTTGTGGGACACAGGTAATCACACATCCAGGCTGCCTATTATGAGCTGATTCTATCAGTCCTACTAATATAAAAATTGGGCAATCCACAACCTTAGGCTCTAGCAGCAATTCATTGTATGATGAAGCTATGTCTAGGACTAAGACCAAGTAGAATCAAATGCCATGAACAAGCTGCATGACCTTATGAGCCAGGCCCACTGATACACAGCACAGTGGCATCATTACTGCACCCAGCTCACACTTACAGTTGTGTGTGGCTGGAGTTGGGTTGGGGGGAGTCTTCCCTGGTGGCTCAGATGATAAAGCATATGCCTGCAATGCAGGAGACCTTGGTTCAACCCCTGAGTTGGGAAGATCCCTTGGAGAAAGGAATGGCTACACATTGCAATATTCTTGCCTGGAGAATTCCATGGACAGAATAGGCTGGCTACAGTCCATAGGATTACAAAGAGTCAGACCTGGTTGAGTGTGCTTGTGTGTGTGTGTGTGTGTGTGTGTGTGTGTGTGAGAGAGAGAGAGAGAGAGAGAGAGAGAGAGAGAGCAGGTGTCATATGACGACCAGAAAGAAGAAGAAACTTCTCAAACTTGGTTGATGTATATGTCAGTTTGGGACGTTCATGCAAAGCAAAACCATTTGGTGGTTGCCTTAAACCCTAAGAAGTGGCATTGGAAAATAAGAGAGATATATTTTGTCCCAGTGGACAGAAGTAAGATTGCTGAATCTGGTCATCCTTTGTGTGAGAGGAGAAATAGCCTGAGGTGAGAATGCATATACAGATTTCTGGGTGGAAGTCAATGGCCTCCAAGATGGATAGAAATCTAAAAAGAAAGGCAATTGGCTTGACAGAATGTTAAAGCAGCTTAATGAAGACATGGTTGTGACACCTGCTTGGAGATGTTCTCTGGAAGTTTGCGATGCCATTACTCAAAACAGAGTATGGGCACAGCAAAATTTGTAAGCGCTGTTAAGTCTTGTTTTCCTAGTCAGCAGGGCAGGTGGGGCCAAGGACCAAGGAATGGAAGCAGGAATGCTCACACATATCATCACTCTCAAGGTTCAAAGGGCTCATTTGGGCTCCCTTGTCCCCCAAGTGCTATATGCTCTGGGGTTAGCATTTCCAGTCCTCAAAGGAGGCACATTTTTACCATGGACCACAGGCTTTGGTGGCTGTCTGGGAACGTTAGCATTCCTTAGGCCCTAAGAGACCTGCTGGCAGGAAGATGAATCATCATCTTCCCAGTGGTCACTGATTCAGATCAGTAGGAAGAGGTGTTTTTGCTTTCCAACTATGTGTAAAGGAAGAATATATGGAAAGCATCCTGCTACTCTCTACTCTGTGACTTTCCTCTCCCTAGACAAAGCTTTCTGCTGTGACATCAAAGGGTGTACCTACCTACTTTCCTTCTTTCCCTCCCTTCTTTCCCAGACACCGGACCTACCTCACCATCAGGATTCTTGCTCCACCAGTTTCTGCTCCATTGCTCACTTTATTTTTCAGTGTATCTTTTGCTTTGATTAATTTAATTTTTTTCTTTTTTTCCTAAATATTTTATCATGCAGGCATATCTGGTTTTATTCTGTTCCACTTTATTGCACTTGGCAAGTATCATGTTTTTTACAAATTGGAAATCTGTGGCAACATGCATCAAGCAAGAGCATTGGTACGATTTTCACAACATTGTTTTTAATTAATGTTGTTTCTTAAGTTTAATTTTTAAAGACATAATGCTATTGAACACTTACAGACTTTAACATGCACTTGGAAACAAAAATTTTGTGTGACTCACTTTATAGTAATATTTGTTTTATTGTGGTGGTCTTGGAACGAAACCCTCAATATCTTTGAGGCATGTCTGTAGATATTTCACTGTTATTTTTTTTTTAGAGGTAGAAATTGAGTCTCAAAAGGATTGTGAAACTTCTCCAAGATCACAGGGCTAGTAAGTGAGAGTCCACATATAAAACTTTATCGAGTATATCAAAAGTGTTAAAAAAAAAAGTGTTAGTCGCTTAGCCATGTCTGACTCTTTGTGACTGTAGCCTGACACGTTCCTCTGTTCATGGGCATCTTGTGACAAGAATACTGGAGTGGGTTACCATTTCCTTCTCCAAGGGATCTTTCCAACTGAGAGACTGAACCCAGTTCAGTTTCTTTACCGTCTGATTCACCAGAGAAGCCCTAGTACACCAAAACTCTCCATTAAAGCACAATACTGTAATATAGACTTTATATTATAGAATGCAGCCCATACTTTTCTAGTCAGTGGGAAGTTAGGAAGGGCTTATGAGAGGAAGTGTGCTTTTGTCTCAAGTAAGCCACTATACTTTTGCAACTACAGAAATCTGGTTTCGATATTTTGATATGCTGTGGGGCAGAAACCTTTTTGGTGGTCATGGTGTTTTCAGCACCCTCCATTCTAAGTGACCCCTTGTCCTGTGCATTTCCACCATGCCCTGCACTTCCTCTGCCAGAGTCCACTTTAGGAGAGAATGACTGCTTCTTTTGCTCATTTACTTGTCCCTCCCTATCCCTAGAAGGAAAAGAAAGATCTACTTATTCACTAATCCAAACATGGAAAATATTTCTCCTGTTGTCCCAGCAAAAGACAGTCTGTTTTACTATCAGCGTAAAGGGGTCTTCTCGGGTAGTATAGTGGTAAAGAATCTACCTGCCAATGCAGGAGACCCAAGAGACACGGATTGGATCCCTGGTTCGGGAAGATACCCTGGAGGAGGGCATAGCAACCCGCTTTGGTATTCTTGCCTGGAAAAGTCCATGGACAGAGGAGCCTAGTGGGCTACAGCCCGTAGGTGGCAAAGAGTCATACAGGACTGAGCAACTGAGCAAGCATACACACACACACATCCTCCCAAAGAAAAAGATATGGGATGAATCACTGTCTGCAGGGTTGTCCCCCTAAATGGTAAGCAATATGGGAATTTGGCAGATTCCAATCAATTACTTTGAAATAACCAGCGGATCCAAACTCTCCACAACTACAACTTTATTCCTCCAGGCCCAAACAGGCAATTCTAAAATGTTTAAGTAAATGACAGAGTGATGGCTATTGTCTCTCCTCTCTCCTTGCTCTGGTACAAGTGACAGCATATGATCAGTTACCAAAAAAGGGGGTATTGCATTTAATGATCTCCAATTAAATTTCTGGCATGATACTAGACTCTTAAATAATATTTCCCTATTTTATAAATGAGACACTATGACAAGTTCAAGGATCTCAGAATTAATCTAGAAAGAGAAAAAGCCACAAAAGGCAGCTGCACGGCATTCTGGAGCTGTGTCTGGACAGAGTGGCACGGGAGGAGTCTCTCATACCAAGAGATTGTCCAGAGACAATGGCACAAAGCTTTTGCGGGGGAAAGACCTCCTTCCAAAAGTTCTCCGAAGGACCTCCCAAGGGAGAAGAGCAAATCATAGATGGTGCTCATGTCTCGGGGATGTGTCCTATCTCTCAGCAGCAGGTGACGAAGGTCTGGATCATGAACTCCTAAGGGAGGCAATAGATGAGATCTGGTTATAAAGTTGTCATATCAGTGGTTAGGAGATGATGATTCCAGTTTTGCAGGAAGTGTGAAGTACACAGGCTCTAGGTGGTTAAAATATGTTTGTTTGAACTCTCTCTTCTTTCTCTGTAAAGAGAGAGATAGACACACAGATAGCTATCTATAGATGCATCTCTGTGTATGTATACATGTAAGATTTTGAATTTAATGTCAGCAGGCTTTAGGCTAATGGTCCAAGGCTGCTGTGAAGTCAGAAACACAGCAGGGACCATTTTAGGTTAATAAACAGGGACTGTCTTTGGCCCATTTATATAACAGCTTCAAAGTGGCTTTTCCAAGATGATACAGCAAGGGAAAGATAAAACTGGAATGTGAACCTGGATTAACATTTGTCGTTCCATCAGACAAAGGTATCTATACCATGCCTTACAATAGTACATTTTCCTGGCATACCAATTATGCATTTTAAAGTAGTAAAGGGACAACTTTATCTCCAAAGTGCCATAAAGGAAGACAGTAAAAACAATTTTCAAAGAGGAGTCACTCACCTTGCTCTCTGAAACATCATTGTTAAAACTATATTGATGACAGGAAGAGAGAGAAGGGCTAAGGAAGGAGGGAGGATGGAAATAGAAGGAAAGAGAAGAAAAGAGAGATAAAGATGGGTGGAAAAAGAGCAGAAGGAGAGAAAGAAAAGAGATACATGATGTTCACCAATCTGAAATTGTATGCCAGTGGAAGTCAGAGATATGTTTTGAAATGAAATTTTAAAATAATTTCAAAAAAGACCTCATTTTATCCTATAAGATGCATCCAATTTGCTTACCTGCACATTCAATTTATCCCTCTTTTGTTTGTATTTAACCTTTAATTTGACCTTCATTTGTGCGTAAAGATAGCAGCAAATAAAGTCTAGTTTTCTTCTCTCCTAGAACAATGTGAGGAAATTCATCTGGTTGGTAAGTTTCAAAGAAAGAAGACAAGTACTCTGCTTAGTGGAGATGGGTTCTTAAAATAAAGGTTGTCATTAGCTAGTGAATTTGACCTGCTAGAGGTCATCATGCTTTGACTTCACATACCCTATTTTCTTCATTTCAGTGCCTGAATTTTCCTTCTTGTTCTCTCCCACACAGGTGTCACTTGGATACAAGACTGTTCACCTCTCATAGCAGGTTACTCTTTTGAGAGAATAGCAAAATATGTCACCTACATCAGCAGTAAAGAGTCTGCCTGCAATGCAAGAGACACAGGAGACATGGGTTTGATCCCTGGGTCAGGAAGATCCCCTGGAGAAGGAAATGGCAACCCACTCTGGTATCTTGCTTGGGAAATCTCATGGACAGAGGAGCCTGGTGGGCTATAGTCCATGGGGTTGCAAAGAGTCAGACACAGCTTAGCTACTGATCCCCTATGATTATATATCAGCTTGAGGGTGCAACTACAAAAAAAGATCTTGAAAAAGAATTGTAATCAATAACAGATTTTTCCTTCACCCATACTCCCAGTTGTATAATATCTAACAGATGCCATTCCTTCACTTTAGTTCTCTCATCATAAACTATGGAAGGGAAAGAACCTCCTTAGTATTTAAGTACCTAAAATGTGCCAAGAATGTAAAATATGCACATAACATTTAAATCTATGATGACCTTTGAGGATGAGGAAGACAAAGTTTATAAAGGAAAAGTGTCATAGTGTAATGGCTAGAATGCAAGTGGCAAAAATCTGCCTCAAATGTTCATCCAACTGGTTCAAATCCTGTAGTCTTTAATAACCCACAAGTTATTGGCTGACTAAAATTTTGTTCAGGTTTTTCTATAAGAAGAACAAGCTTTTTGGCCAACCCAATAAGTTTCTTGTCTATTGACCAATAACCGAAGTAGTTCTAGTGTGAGTGAGGTGAGTTGAGTGAAAGTGGCTTAGTCATGTCTGACTCTTTGTGACCCCATGGAATGTATCCTGCCAGGCTCCTTGGTCCATGGAATTCTCCAGGCCAGAATACTGGAAAGGGTAGCCATTCTCTTCTCCAGGAGATCTTCCCAACCCAGCGATCAAACAAAGGTCTCCTGCATTGCAGGCGGTTTCTTTACCATCTGAGCCACCAGGGAAGCCCAGGAATACTGGAGTGGGTAGCCTATCCCTTTTCCAAGGGGTAGTTCTAATGAGCAGATCAACTCTTCAAAGTCCAAAACAAAACTCTAGATTTTCCCCTCCAACACTTGCCCCAGAGTTTCCCATCTATTCAACTGGCACCAGCATAACTCTACTTAATTTTAATTCTGGAAGACACCTCTGCTTCTTTTCACCCCCTGTCTACTCCATCAGCTGGTCCTCTGGATTCAAGCTTCATAACACTGTCTACATCACCGTTTCCTCTGCTCTTCCCTGCATGAAGTCCCACTTTAACCTGACAAGTATCTTCCCTCTGCTCTTGGGAAAAGCACCTTCAGCCTTTGACAATGATCACAGCGATTTTTTAAAAAGTTATAGGAATCCACATCATCTCCCTGTTTGGAATTCTTCACTGGCTTCCAATTGTACCTTCTGTTAAGTCCAAAATCCTTATAAACTCCCAGAGCTTTACATGGTACAGGTTGTTTTCCTTCCAATTATTTTGCTCATCACTTCCTTTTATTGAGGTAGACAAACTGACAAATTGGCTTGTCTTTCTTTTTTTTTTTTTTAACACTCAAAGGGTACTTTATCCTATCACCTTTATGCCAACTTTCTTCTCTTCTTGAGATAGTTTTGCCTGTTTTTTATTATTCCACAGAGTATATATATATTCTTCTTACAAATACTTAGACTTGTGTTACAAACATTTTTTTTCAATTTTGCTTTGTCTTTTCATCCTTTCATTCTTTATGAATTTATGCATATCATCTTTTGCTTAATGGTTGGTTTGGTTTAAGAAATTTTTTTTTGCCCCAAAGTCATCAAGATATTCTTCATCTTTATTGTCTTGTAAAGTAATTAATTTAACAACACTAGTTTTCTGAATGTTGTGAGATAGAAATCCAAATTCATGTTTTCCTGTGTGTATACTGTGCACCAAAACAAAGGAGCATGGTTTACCCTCAGTTCTACAAAGGTTAAGGCATAACCCAATGCAGGTATCCACCACCAGTGCAACTTGAGAATTTAGGATTAAAAAAATAGATAAATAAAAACAGGAAGAAGGACTCTAGCTTTGGAATAACAGGCTTGTATGCGTGCTAAGTTGCTTCAGTCATGTCCCACTCATTGTGACCTTATTGTCTATAGCCTGCCAGGCTCCTCTGTCCATGGGATTCTCCACGCAAGCATGCTAGAGTACCTTGACATGCCCTCCACCAGGGGATCTTTCAGACCAGGGATCAAACCCACATTTCTTATGTCTCCTGCATTGACGGGGGTTCTTTATCACTAGCACCACCTAGGAAACCCTAAACAGGCCTTAAATAGATGCAAGATGCATATCTCAGGAAGAATATCAGAGAATCCAGATTCTTGCATATTCCCCATAGGAAAGCACTAATATCATTAACTGATAATATCTATTTATGATTAGCAGTAATCTTTTACAAAGATATATGCTTCACTGCATGTATATACTAGCCAAAAAAAAAAAAAGACATATATAATCTGGCTTCTCCCTTACCTCTTCAGAACAGTTCTGTAGTACAGAGTGGTTGTCTTCCAGGCTATAGTCCTCAGTTAGACTCTAAGTAAAACTTAAACTCACAACTATTATGTTGTGTATTTTTCTTTAAGTCAACAATATATACAGACTTCACAGTATATGAGGTTATCTTATCCAATATCCATATAAACATATTTAGCCATTTCAATAAAATTTTGTGATTTCTTCATTGAAAACCTGTGAGATATTTTAAAATTTATTTGTAGGCACTTCTTTTCTTTCCATTATACATGGTTTCTTTTTTATTACATTTTTTGGCTGGTTGTTTTATGTGTAGAGAAACACACTTGAAACCTGTATAGTGATTGTATACCAGTCAGTTGAGTTCAGGTCGGTCGCTCAATCATGTCTGACTCTGCAACCCCATGGACTGCAGCCCACCAGGCTTCCCTGTCCATCACCAGCTCCCAGAGCTTGCCCAAACTCATGTGCAAGTCTATGTCAGTGACTCCAATAAACTCCATATTTATGGTCATGTTTTCGTAGATAACCTAGTATCTGAAAAAATACTTGCAGCTCTAATTTCTATCCCAGTGCCTCTGTCTTTCACTTCTATTTCTGGACTTACTGCCTTACCTAGGATTTTGAATACAATATTAAATAGGTATACTCTCAGCTTTAAAAAAAATCTTGATTTTGTTCCCAACCTTAAAAATGAGTTACATTTGTTATTAAACTATATACTTTTTAAAAGACATTACTTCTCAGGCATGAAAATTCCTTTTTATCCTTAATTGACTAAATACGTAATATTTTTAGTTCATGAGTGGATGGTGTCTTGAATCTAACACTTTTTTTTAATTCAATAAGGTATATTGATTAATGTTTTACTATGAAGCCAATATTGTATTCCTGAAATAAACCAATTTTTTCATTAGCTTTTGTCTATTTTTGTGTTTGCTTTTAGTAATGAGTTAGCTTTTCTGGTTTTACTTAAACATATGTTAGCTCCACAAAACTATTAAGAGTATTATTTTCTTGGTTCTCTAAGCTTGTATAGTTTTAACTGATTTATTCTTTGACTGTTTGATAAAATACATCCATAAATTCTCTAGATATGACTTTTTTTCTTTTTGGCCACACTGCATGACATAAAGGAACTTAGTTCCCTAACCAGAGATCTGACTCACACCCCTGCTTTGGAAGGTAGAGTCTTAATCACCAGACCACTGGGGAAGTCCCCAGATCTTTAGACATTATTGTTATGTAAAGTCAATGTCTATATTTTACTTCCCCATATACTTATTAATTTTTCTCATTCTTCCTTCTAACAACTCAGACCTTCCCTTTAGGATCACTTTCTTTCTCTTAAAGCACAACTATTACTATATTGTTGGTGAATTCCTGTTGGTGGTAAACTCTCTCAGTTATTACTTGGTTAAAATATCTTTATTTTACTCATGATTAAGAAAGATCTTTGCTCAGGATAGAGTTGAAATTGACTGCTAAACTCCTTGAGCAGTCTGGGTGTTCATTGTCATGTCCTTTAACTGCTGATCTACAGAGATGCTGCTGAGTCAATTATTACACTGCCACTTTCTGAAGGTGATATTTAAAGTCTTCTCATTTTAGTTAGTTTTCTATAGCCTTAATAGAATGTCTCTTAGGGTCAATTCATGTTCGTTTACTTTGTTTGAGTTATTTGGGATCTGAGATCTGAAACTCATGTTTCAACAATCCTTGAGTGTCCTCAGCTTTTGTCTCATGAAACTTGTCTTGAATCTATTATCTGCTTCTGATGCTGATTAGAATATTCTAGATATTCAGACTTTGTTCTCCCTTTTGTGTCTTTCTTTGGCTTCTTGTCCTGAATATTGCAACTGTTCTTTTTTTTAAATTTTTTTCTTTACATTATCGTGTTTGTTTTGCCATACATTGACATGAATCCCCCATGGGTATTCATGTGTTCCCCTTCCGGAACCCCCCTCCCATCTCCCTCCTGATGCCATCCCTCTGGGTCATCCCAGTGCATCAGTCCTGAGCACCCTGTATCATGCATCAAACCTGGACTGGCGATTCATTTCACATATGATAATTTACATGTTTCAATGCCATTCTCCCATATCATCCCACCCTTGCCCTCTCCCACAGAGTTCAAAAGACTTCTATACATCTGCATCTCTTTTACTGTCTCGCATATAAGGTTATCGTTACCATCTTTCTAAATTCCATATATATGCATTAGTATACTGTATTGTTGTTTTCCCTTCTGGCTTACTTCACTCTATATAATAAGCTCCAGTTTCATCCACCTCAGTAGAACTGATTCAAATGTATTATTTTTAATGGCTGAGTAATATTCCATTGTGTATTTGTACCACAGCTTTCTTATCCATTCATCAGTTGATGGGCATCTCAGTTGCTTCCATGTCCTGGCTATTGTAAACAGTGCAGCGATGAACATTGGGGTACAAGTGTCTCTTTCAGTTCTGGTTTCCTTGGTGTGAATGCCCAGCAGTGGGATTGCTGGGTCATATGGCAGTTCTATTTCCAGTTTTTTAAGGAATCTCCACACTGTTCTCCATAGTGGCTGTACTAGTTTGCATTCCCACCAACAGTGTAAGAGGGTTCCCTTTTCTCCACATCCTCTCCAGCATTTATTGCTTGTAGACTTTTGGATGGCAGCCATTCTGACTGGTGTAAAGTGGTACCTCATTGTGGTTTTGCTTTGCATTTCTCCGATAATTATTGATGTGGAGCATCTTTTATGTGTTTGTTAGCCATTTTTATGTCCTCTTTGGAGAAATGTCTGTTGAGTTCTTTGGCCCACTTTTTGATTGGGTCATTTATTTTTCTAGAATGGAGCTGCAGGAGTTGCTTGTATATTTTTGAGATTAATTGTTTGTCTGTTGCTTCATTTGCTATTATTTTCTCCCATTCTGAAGGCTGCCTTTTCACCTTGCTTTTAGTTTCCTTTGTTGTGCGGAAGCTTTTCATTTTAATTAGGTCTCATTTGTTTATTTTTGCTATTATTTCCAATATGACCCATATGACCCAGCAATCCCACTGCTGGGCATACACACTGAGGAAACTGGAATTGAAAGAGACACGTGTACCCCAGTGTTCATCGCTGCACTGTTTACAATAGCCAGGACATGGAAGCAACCTAGATATCCATCAGTAGACGAATGGAAAAGGAAGCTGTGGTACATATACACAATGGAATATTTCTCAGCCATTAAAAATAATACATTTGAATCAGTTCTAGTAAGGTGGATGAAACTGGAGCCTATTATACAGAGTGAAGTAAGCCAGAAGGAAAAACAATACAGTACACTAATGCATATATATGGAATTTAGAAAGATGGTAATGATAACCCTGTATGTGAGACAGCAAAAGAGACGCAGATATATAGAATGGTCTTTTGGACTCTATGGGAGAGGGCGAGGGTGTGATGACATGGGAGAACGGCATTGAAACATGTAAATTATCATATGTGAAATGAATCGCCAGCCCAGGTTTAATGCATGATACAGGGTGCTCAGGGCTGGTGTACCGGGATGACCCAGGGGGATGGAATTGGGAGGGAGCTGGGAGGGGGGGTTCTGGAGGGGGAACACATGTATACCCATGGTGGATTCATGTCAATGTATGGCAAAACCAACACTATAATGTAAATAAAAAAAAGTCTTTCTTGAATTTGTTACAATAAAAAATAAATAAATACAAGAAAAAATATAAATAACCAGGAAGAAAATTATAAATAAATTTTTAAAAAATGATACAAATTAACTTATTTACAAAGAAAAATAGACTCACAGACAGAAAACAAATTTTTGGTCTTCCTTGATAGCTCAGTTGATAAATAATCAGCTTGCAAGCAGGAGAATCCTTGTTCAATTTGTGGGTTGGGAAGATCCCCTGGAGAAGGGAAAGGCTGCCCATTCCAGTATTGTGGCCTGGAGAATTCTACGGACTGTATGGTCCATGGAGTCACAAAGAGTCAGATACGGCTCAGCGACTTTCACTTCACTTCACTTCAAAGGGGAGAGGGATAAACTAGAAATTTGGATTAACAAATATATACTACTATGCACAGAATAGTTAAACAACAAAGTCCTACTGTATAGCTCAGAAACATATATTGTAATATCTTGTAATAACCCACAATGGAAAAGAATTTGAAAAAGAAACACACACACACACACACACACACACACACATATAAGTAAATCACTTTGCTATATGCCTTAAACACAATAAATCAACTATGCTTCAAATAAAATATAAAAAATAATAAAATATTTAAAAAGCACTGATTTGGATCATAATAGGCACATCTATTCTGAATTTTTAAATTAAAATAATAACCCAAGTATTTCTTTCTTTAAACACAATTTTATGATCATCCTGGTCAATGACTCAATAGTTTTTGACCTTAAGACAGGCATGTTGCATGTGGTCATTTAATTGCCCAGTATTTGAGTTATTTCCACTTTCTTAGTGGAATAAAATATTAGTATTGTAAATATTGCAATGGTCATATTTTTTCCAGAAAACACACATTTCTAATTATTAAGACTACATTGCTAATAATGTATTAAAATTACTGCTGTTTTGTAATTGTACTTACTGTGTACTTTATTATTGATATTAAATGCATTGATTCAATGGAGAAATATTAAAAACTGAGCCCCTATGAATGGGTGAATTGATCAACAAATTGATAAAGATCATAATATGCACAAATGTATATGTATTATTAATACACACAAAATATTTGATCAATAGCATAATGGTTTCATGTGAGGGAAGTGTGAGTGTGCACATCTATGTGTGAGTATGTAAGAGTGTGAGTATGCGTGAGTGTGTGTAGGTAGATGTATTTGGGGCTATGTGGTAATGAATGTAAGTGTGAGTGATTGCATGCATGAGTGTCTTTACATGGGTCAAAATAAGAAAATGTGTTCAAGCTAAGAATTTTCCATAGCTGGAGACACAGATTCAGATGGAGGAGTATTTGTATAACCAACTGTGAAAAATGCATATTATTTTCTCTCCTAGATGTGAGGAAATGAAAACTCACTTTTTTAAAAACTATTGCTTCTCTCTAAGCCTTCTTCCCAGAAATCCGGATGTTGTACCACTGGTTTGGAGCTTGACTGTTGTGCAGTTGCTAAGCTATGTCCAACTCTTTGCAACCCCATAGACTGCAGCGCGTCAGGCTTCCTTGTCCTCCACTATCTCTGGAGTTTGCTCAAATTCATGTCCACTAAGTTGGTGATGCCATCTAACCAACTCATCCTCTGTTGACCCCTTCTCCTCCTGCCCTCAACCCTTCCTAGCATCAGAGTCTTTCCCAATGAGTAGAGTCTTCACATTGGGTGGCCAGAGTACTGGGGCTTCAGCTTTAGCATCAGTCTTTCCAGAGAATATTTAGGGTTATTTTAAAGGAACTCTTTATGTGATTTGGAGGATGATAATTTGATGATAGGCTGAATTATTTCAGATATATTTTGATAGACAAGAGGATGTACTCAGAAACTAACGAGTGATAGATTCTGGATTGGAACTCAGTTTCCTGCCTTATGGGGCAGGATTAGAAACTACAATCACATCCAAACTTTAGAATTTACTCTTTCTGTATAGTCAGTTTATTCGCTGTTCATCAGACAGAAAGTAGGTTTTGAACAGTGTCTTGCTACATGGACCAAAAATTGCAAAAAGAAGCCTGACGAATGTCCCAAGTCTTATGAAAAAATAAAAAATACATATGAAAGGGGACTTAATTTTCCATTCTCCTAAACACAAGGCCTCCATCCTCCACCCCAGGGGAAAAAATAATTTCCATTTAAAAGGTGTTTTGACACTGATTAGTTGAGACTGAAGTCTCATGTAACTCAACTGCTTGAAAATAAAGTCATAGCTAATGGCTCTTCCTGGATTTAGCCAAAGAACTGGTGAGCAGTGACTAAAGAAACATCTGTCTTTTCATATGTATGAACAGTTCTTATTATAAATCCTATAGGATTCATGCGATTCATTATGAAAGAAAATCTGTATCATCATTTTCAAGACCATCTGCTTTGGGCTTAAGCTCATCACCTAGCTGGGCTTCCTGGAACACTGTGTCCAAAAGGAAATAACAAACACGCTGTGAAAATTCATACACTGCTGTTTTTCCCCCATGGTTAATAATGTAGAGACCTTCTTTTCCCTCAATTGAAGTGTGGTTCAGAAAAAGCTGAACTTTTTCCACTCCATTTGGATGATTTTCATCTCTTTGAAGTAATGCTACCTTGTAGCTACGAACAATTTTTAGAGATCTAAAGCTATGGCCATCAACAGTGGGAAATTTATTTTTATCAGCTCTCCCCCCCCTCCATTTGATATATTATTGGACTCTTGAAAATATCAGTTGAACACCATGCAAAGGAATATTTGTCAAGTTGTCAGCACCTTGTGATTAATACGAATGTAGATCAGTTATATATAAAAAAAAAAAGTCTATGAAATCCAGTTGATGTTATTTGAGTTTTGAACCCACAGGGACATCAAAGTATTTCTTGATGTAGCTGCAAAATGTTACCAAAGCAATTACATTTTACACTCTCTCTTCTAAGAGCGTCATCACATGGAAAACTTTGCAACTTTACAAGATATAAAGATGCCACCGAAAAAACTGATTGAAAACTCAGAAAGCAATTTTCTAATAGAGTTGAAGTGACTTCTTTGTCTATATTAAAAAAACATCACATGAAGTCAACTAGGGAAAATCCATTTTTCCCTACATTCTAGTTAAGATGTTTCCAATTGATTTGTCATTGCTACATATTTGCCATTCTCCTGCCAAATGCCTACAGGCATTGCCCTACTTTTTTTCAGGTGAGAGCTGAGACTCAGAATTTTCCTCCTGCTCACATGCACACACACAAGCCACTCTCCGTCTGCGCCCTCTCTCTATTTTTCCTTTCTGCTTTCTTCCCTGAGCCAACACCCCCATTCCTCCAAGATATAAACAAAGTGAGAATGCTGCAAGAAAGGTATATTATTACTGCAATCAAAAACAAACAAACAATTTTTTTAAAAAAGATCCAAACAGTCAAAGCCATGGTTTTCCCAGTAGTCATGTGTGGATATGAGAGTTGGACCCCCCCCAAAAAAAGGCTTAACATTGAAGAATTGATGCTTTTGAAATATGGTATTGGAGAAGACTCTTGAGAGTCCCTTGAACTGCAAGAAGATCAAACCAGTCCATCCTAAAGGAAATCAATCTTGAATATTCCTTGGAAGGACTGGTGCTGAAGTTGAAGTTCCACTACTTATTGGAAAAGAGCCTGATGCCGGGAAAGATTGAACGCAGGAGGAGAAGGGGACGACAGCAGATAAGATGGTTGGATGGCATCATTGACTCAATGGACATGAGTTTGAGCAAACTTAGGGAGTAATAAAGGACAGGGAAGCATGGTGTGCTGTAGTCCATGAGGTCACAAAGAGTTGACATGAATTCCTGACTGAACAGAAAACAAACTACTTGGTGCAATCAGGAGCCTGCAATTTGTAGAGGAAATTAAGTATAAAAAATCTTGGTCTCCACTACTTCTGAACAGTGTGATCTCAAGTAAGTTGATCATCTATTGTAAGTTGCAGATTCTGAAAGAGGACATAGGGCCTATCACATAGTCCTGGATCACAAATGAGCCCCAAGTATTGGTTATGTGTATCATAGAACACAGCCTAAGAATTAAAGTTTCTATGCTGCATTTTTCTTTTTATATGTAGCTATTCTTTCTCAAACAAGAATTTGAAATTCCTCCAGGCAAGGAACCAAGTCCCTACTTTATTATTTTTTTTAATTTTTATTTTACATTGGAATATAGTTGATCAACAATGTTGTGTTGGTTTCACATGTATAGCAAAATGATTCAGTTTTACATATGTATGTATCTGGTTTTTTTTTTACTTTTTAATTTAATATTGGAGAATAGTTGATGAACAATGTTGTGATAGTTCAGGTGTACAGCAAAATGATTCAGTTATATACAAGCATATATTCTTTTTCAAATTCTTTTTCCCATTTAGGTCATTGCACAGGATTTTGTTAAGCCGTATTTTGAGCTAGGAACACACTTGTGGTCCATTAGCATGGACTGTTAGGGTCGTTTGATTGAATAGCTGAAGTAGTAACACTCTTTACTTGGCTTCTCTTGTTGCATTTCAGTTTGGTTTTCAAATGTGATCATATCTACTCCCACCCTCCCCCCACCAAAAACAACAACAAAAAAATCCCTGAAAGAATTCCAGTCAACCAAGGCCAGGCATGGATAGCTACACTGCATTCCTCCTGTTTCAAGCATTAATAAATATTCATCTTTGGTCATGATTCTTGGAACAGAAACAATCACTACCCTCAGAGAAGAAACTTGGAAGGGAAAGCTAGACTCACACTGACAAGACTGATGCTGATACCAAACTTCATTAGCTCTTAGTTTTATAAAGCTGCAAATCACTTACCTTTGTCTGATCATGAATTACATTCTTGCAAAATGGTATTAGCAATATGTCCCACTTCCCTCATAGATATCTTAAGAAGTAAATATTCTTCAAATGCTAAAGAACAAGTGAGGAGTTTTTTTTTGTTGTTGTTGTTGTTATTGCATGTGCATTTATGGAGAATTAGAACCTACCTCTTTGAAAGAGTTCAGTACATTTCTCCAATAATTTATTGAAAATAAGGGAAGTTTAGATTTGAGTTCATTCTAAATCAAGCCAGGATGTGGCATCTCTTATTTCTTCTGTTTCAAAGCGAATGAGCATAAGACAGGTTTTCTTCTCTGAGATACTTGATACAACACTGGGAAGTACTATGTTGGTGGCTCAGTGGTAAAGAACCCACCTGCTTGTGGGGGAGACACAGGGGATACAGGTTCAATCCTGGGGTCAGGAAGATCCCCTGGAGAAGGAAATGGTCACCCATTCCAGGATTTTTGCCTGGAAAAGCCCATGGACAGAGGAGCCTGGTGGGCTACAGTCCATGGGATTGCAAAGAATCAGACATGATTTAATGACTAACTTACAATGGGAGGAGGAGCCCAAGATATAGCATTAGAAATCTGAGTGAGAATTCCAGTTCTGCCATTTGTATTTTACCTCAGGCCAGCCTTTGCCTTTTATGAGTTTCCTGAACCGAGTAGACAACAGTACCTTCTCTGTCTCTCCTGTAGTCATGCAGTGGATTCAAAAGGAAGAGATGAGGCCAGCATTACTCTCATATCCCCTGGAGCCCCCACCTAGGTTCACAGAATTTGGGGAGGAAAAAAAAAAAACAGAGAGATGCCCAATAGGAAATCTGGTTCTATTGAATTAACTCAAAAGGAAGCTCAAAAACAGTTGTTGTATACTCTATGATTTGCCTCTGATGTTTAGACTAATATTAGATCTCTGTTTCCATCATCTGGGAATAGATAGGTGGGCACACCATTATGTCCATTGAGTCTAATACTCAGTCAGATAGAATCCCTTCAATTTGGGGGTTGCTCCACTAACAAATGATGGTTCACATTAAAGCTCATCTAGAAAAAGTGCATTTCATGAGAATATTGGTTGGATAGTTCAGCAGAGCCTCCTGGGAGTCAAAAATACCTAAACAGTAGACTTGTATAGGGACACATGGATAGACCAAGATTTGCAGATCACAAAACAGAATTTAACAGTCAATCCTGGGACAATGGTTTGCTCATTTTACAAAAATTAGAATAATGGTTGACTCTGGGGAAAAGCCAAAGGAAGAAAAAAAAGTGAAACTGAAAGTAAACGTTGAAGTCTTCTAAAGAACTAATTAGCCCAATTCATTTCTCAATGTGGGTTTTGATTGCACAAGTGTTCACTGCATTATTTGTTACCTGCCTATGTAGAGATGCTATGAATTCAAATTTATACTTCAAAATAAATTTATTTATGAATTTTAAAAAGATAAGAGGTGAGATATTATGACTCCAGGATCTTAAGTAGGATAAATGGGAAACAATTACCTAACTAAAACTGCAAGCTGAATTTAGAATAAAATATTTCAAACCATACCCTGATTGAGCTGGTGTTGGTGGCTGCCTGAAAGACCAACACAGACCACCTCTGGGCCAATTTGATTTATTATCATATCCACGTTAGTGTGTGTATGTCAGTTGCTCAGTTATGTCTGAGTCTTTGTGACTCTGTGGACTGTAGCCCTGCCAGGCTTATCACTCCATGGAATTCTCCAGGCAAGAATACTAGAGTGGGTTGTCATTCCCTTTGTCAAGGGATCTTTCTGATACAAGGATTGAACCCGGGTCTCCTGCATTGAAGGCAGATTCTTAACCATCTGAGCCACTAAGGAAGCCCAACCATCTTAGGAGAAACAGGCAAATATAAAGTGAAAGGGTGACCTGAGTAACTATTTATGAAGCTAGACTAAAATAACTGTGACTAATAAAATATACTTCAGCAAATAACGGTCAAAGTGGTAACACAAGAATTTATTAAAGATGTTCTGTTTTACCACAGAGACATTCTTTTAACTTTTAAAGTTTATTCACACCCAGGACTCAGAGACTAATTCGAAGCTTAGTGCTGGCAGTAGGCAATCATGTCAACTTTTATCCAGTGAGATACTGAGAGTAAAGGTTGACAATGTCCAGACCACATATAACAATAGATCTGTGGGCTCACAGTCTCTCATCAATTGGTGCAGAAGACTGGGGTTTAGTCAGTGACTGCCACTTTCTCTCATTTGGGCCCCTACTTCCAACTCAGGACCAACCAGAAAAAGGCAGATACATATGCTCCAAAACAAACCACATAGATCTTCTTCCAGGAAACCTACGAATCAGTTTCCCTAACCTCCAATCAGGGTGCATCTGAAGCTTTGTCTTTTTCCTCTATAAAGCTTTTCTGCTCTTCTGATTGCCTTTGAATCTCTGCCAAACCCAAGTGATGGTGGTGGATGCCCTTGCAATGGCTAAATTAATAGCCACTGCTGGTTCTCATTTGGAGTGTCTCTATTAATTTCTCCACCAGATATTGCCTCCACCAGATCCTCATCAACAAACAAATGGAAAACCAACAACTACTTTTTAAAGTATTTCATCTCACCTCCACTTCCTTGCTTTCCAATAATTTCTGCAAAAGAATTGACATTGATGGAAAATATACTTAATTATATTATATTCATTCCTTTTAATATTGAGCAAGAATTAGTCATAAGTGCTCTAAATACAGTGTGTGTGTGTGTGTGTGTGTGTGTGTGTGTGTCTGTTAGTCACTCAGTTGTGTCCAACTCTTTGACACCCCTTGGACTATAGCCTGCCAGATTCCTCTGTCCATGTGCTCCGGCCGCTAGCTGGGCGCAGTCGCTCTGGCCCGCAGAGCAATCAACGGAGGCTCCGAAATCCACCTGAAAATGGATGAAAGGGTTGGGACAAGAGGCGCAAAGAACGGCAGCAAGACAAAGATTCTGATCAAGCTGCAAAACTTTATTGAGCGCAAGGCGATTATATATGGGGAGGAAGGGAGGGAGGGGAAAAGGAAGGGGGGAGCTCTGACGGGCATGTAGGGAATACGTGTCTTGTGGGTGATTGGCCTGTCGGATATACGTTCGCCGCATGATCCTTTTGGTGATTTGCCAGCCGAATGTATAGCTGGCGCGTAATCAGCGCCTTATATGGCAGCAGGCTTGCAGTGCTCCGACCGTAATGGCTCTGGCTGATCGCATCAGCCGGCCGGGCCCCAACATCCATGGAATTCTCCAGGCAAGAACACTGGAGTGGGTTGCCATTCCCTTCTCCAGGGGATCTTCTTGACCCAGGGATAGAAACTGAATCTCCCACATTGCAGGTAGATTCCTTGCTGTCTAAGCCATAAATACAGCATATCAACAGGCAAAGTCACATGGAGTTAAGCAAAACAAAAAGATTTAAGTAACTATGTAAGTAGACATAAGTGAATGTGGCTACACACACACACACACACACACACACACACACACACACACATAAGATAAAGTGGACCTATTCAAAAAAGAAACATGGAAAATAAGAAATGATAAGTTCATTTTTGCTTTGTGATTAAATTAAATTTAGATTTTAAAAGCAATATGTGGGTTGCTTTTAAAATTCTTGTCTTAATACTCATTGTGAATTTCTTCTTTAAAATGGAGAAATCTTTACCTAAAAGGATCCAACTAGTCCCCCAGTTTGGTTCTCTACTATGAAGGTTTGTATCCTTGTGTCTTTTAATGGTCAACAACCATTACACTCTGTAAAGCACTGCAGTGCTTATCCTACAAGAGTATTTTTAATATCATCACCCCAATTTGTGTGAAGGACTCTGATTTTTGAAATTTAATGCTTGTCTGTTTGTCATACTATAGCTGATGCTGCCTCTTCTGCTAACAAAGATAGTGCAGAAAATAGCAATAGAATAAAGCTGAGCTGAGGGTCCTCTTGTTCTGATGGAAACAAATTACATTGAGAAGGAGCTTATAAATGACTAGTAAACCAGCTAATCTGCCTACAAATTAGAAATATTTTGTATATGCAATTAAACCATGTGTGTGTGTGTGTTTCTCACTGGGTAAGACAGCATTTGAGATGTGATGATTTCAGACAAGACTTTCAGCTGTGGTGTCTATTCCAGTAAAACTCTAGACACCAAGCTGGACTGCATATTATTTTTATCTGGCCTTGCAGAACACACCATTAATCCTCAATTGCACTGCTATATTGGTAAGAGAGAAGAAACATCAGATCAGAGGGGGAAAAAATCTAAGAATGTTAGGAGCTAGGAAGAAAAAAAAAGCTAATTTGTCTGTTACAGTTCATTTCACATGTAGAGGGAGTTAAGATGGGAAAAGTATATCTCAGAAGGTAATTACATTTTGTCTGCAATCAATAGAACACACTGGGGAGAGAAAAACTACTTGTATTACACTTAGAATTAGGGGCTTCACAATGTAGCTTGAATTATCCTCGGTCACAGCAGCTGGAGCAAGGCTGACAAAGCCTTATCTTATTACAAAGTTTTCAACTCAATCTCTGTCTTCTCTTCAAATCTTTACACTCTGAGAGAAGAAAACATGAGGTCACAACTACAATTTAGGTCTTACTCAAACACCGTGATCAGTCGTGAAGTCTGGTGGGAATCATTTTGTCACTATTAATATTGAATTAGCTCATAGGATCAAAGAATTCATTTGAAATTTATAAATCAGTGAGGTTGTTGTCAATAACTCCATCTGCTTGCATCATGAAACGCTTCTTGAGTGAGCAAGGGTATGGTAGAATTAGTGCTGGTGGATTCACCACTGTGCCCAGCATGGGGTATACCCATGGGAATGGGAATGTCACCTGTATGGGTGCTGGCATGTGTCACAGTGAGAAGAGCATGCTGATCTCTGGGCTGATTGACAGGTCCTCCACTGCGACACGTTCCAACTAAGATGTATGCTGTCGCCAGACATTCTCTTCTCTTGTGGTCCTCACGGCAGTCACAGCCTCTTATCACCCTTTCCAAGATGCCCAGCTGAGAAGCTCAGAGTCATCTTTAATTTCTCTGCTGCATAGGTCAGCACTCTTTTGATTGTAAAGGACGGAAGTACAGTTCAAAAAAGCTTTTAAACAGAGTGAATACAGTGGTCTGTGTAACCTGAATTAAAGCTTTTGACTCAGCAGGATCTGAGGATTCTCACAGTATCTTCAGGGGCTGGCTTCCCTCTCCTTTTCTCGGCTAGAATTTTCTCTGGGCAAACTTCATTCTCTGATATGCGCGCTCCACTTGGGAAAACATGGCAAATGGTAGCTCTGGGATTAAGTCATTTTTATATTTCCTGTAGAAAAGAGCAGATCACATTTTTGGTAATTTCAGAAATTCTTTGTCACTCTCCACTAGCTATGCCTCAAACCATATGGCTCCCCACCCCGAGCCTCAAGAAGATGAGATGCTCTGGTTGGCCAGCCTGGATTCCACCCCCTCACCTGACCCCTGATTTTTCCAGTGCATGAGAAATATGTTGAGCAACAGAAAGTGACAGATATCAGGTTCACCCACGTTTCTTTTACCTAATAGTCAGGGAATTGGCAAGTCATATAGGTTTTACATCTTGGTCATTTTCTCATTCAAATTCTACTGCCATTGTCTGAGTTGAGGTTCTCATCTGGTTGTTTACCATTGATGTTCAGTTACAATTGATGCTTTTGTGTTGTGATAAGTTTTGAGAAGACTCTTGAGAGTCCTTTGGACAGCAAGGAGATCAAGCTGGCCAATTCTAAAGGAAATCAATCCTGAATGTTCATTGGAAGGACTGACGTTGAAGCTCCAATATTTTGTCCACCTACTGTGAAGAGCCCACTCATTGGAAAAGATACTGATGCTGGAAAGATTGAGGGGAGGAGAAGTGGGTGACAGAGGATGAGATGGTTAGATAGCATCACTGACTCAATAAATACAAATCTGAAAACTCCTGGGAGAGAGTGAAAAACAGAGGAGCCTGGCATGCTGCAGTCCATGGGGTCACAAACAGTCAGATACAACTTAGTGACTGAACAATAACAACAACAACAATTAACTGGTCCCCTTGCATCCTTTCAAGATCTTCTCTTGTAACTCCAACACTTCTCTTCACAGCTCCTCTCCGTGTGCATCATCCTTGGCACATAACCACCTATTAATCATGTCCCTTGATGTCTAACATCTTTGCATAGACTGTTTAGAACTTCCCTCATTCACGCATGACAATTACTGATTACATTTTAACAAAGTTGGCTGTAAGACTATATCCAACTCCACGTGCCTTTCAATAACCTTGAACCTCTTCCACAATAGGAGAAATCTAAACCCTCTCTTTTTGAATCTGGGTGGGTTTTGGACTCTCATATAACTAACAAATGGAGAGGGAAGTGGCAACACTCTGCAATATTCTTGCCTGGGATATGCTATGGACAGAGGAGCCTGGTGGGCTACAGTCCATGTGATTGCAAAGAGTCAGACATGACTTAGTGACTAAACCACCACCACCATGACTAACAGAATAGGCAGAAGAGATACTCTGAAACTTCTCAGTCCAGGTTATAAAAAGTGATGCAATTTTTATCCGGTGAGCTGAGGCATTTGTCTTCATGGCCTTGAGCTGCCTTTGTAAGAAGTTTGATTACTCTGAGGCTGTCATGCTGTGAGGAAGCTAAGGCTACATATAAACACCTTGTGTAGGTTTTCCAGCAGTTAGCCCACATCAACTGCCAGCTACATGAAGAAAGATGCCTCCAGACAATTCCAAGACCAAGGCATGACAATATACCAGCATTCAAAGCTTACAGATGGGGCTCCAGACCTTGAGGGTCTAAGGCAAATCTTTCCACCATGAGACAACCAAATTCCTAACCCACAGAATCTATAAACAGAAGAAAATATTCTACTCTACCAAGTTTTGTGAAGATTTTTTATGCAACAATTTAATCTAGAGTCCTATTCTTAGCATTCTCTTCATCTCCATGCTTGGAAAGCTGGTAATTTATTTTTCATCCAACCCACATATGCTGTTTCTTTATGGAAGTCTCAATGTCCTGTGCTCTGCTATGAGCTCCATGAGGTCAAAAATCATGTCCTATTTATATCTGCTGTTCTAACAATGGGCACAAGGTAAATAAGTGCTCATCCATGAAGAAATAAATCAATGAATGAATAACATAACAAGTGAGATGTCTATAAGGTACTGAGAACATGGTACATGGGCATCTAAGAAAGGATAAGCTATGAAAAGCTGGGGAAATGTCCATAGCATCAAAAAGATATCAATAGCAAATAGTAGACCTAAGTCTGAAGTTCTGGGATTTGAAAACCAGGGACTAGAACTATGCATCAGGAAAATATCAGACCTTAGAATCAGGAAAGTAATGAACAGATATGGAAGGCAAGTGGGATTTTAACTTGGGGGGAATCAGAGCAGAACGTGGTGTTCAAGATGGGAGTCTTATATATAAAGAGAGATTTTGAGAACAGGGTCAGAATGGGGGTACCAATCAGGCTGATTCATGACTAATCCAGGAATTTCTTATCTTTGAT
Organism: Antilocapra americana; assembly: GCA_007570785.1. Classification (NCBI taxonomy): domain Eukaryota; kingdom Metazoa; phylum Chordata; class Mammalia; order Artiodactyla; family Antilocapridae; genus Antilocapra; species Antilocapra americana. The sequence goes on along the minus strand of ML660770.1, from coordinate 1,261,493 downwards.
CCCCCTTCATCCTGGAAATTGGGCTCAAGTTAAACGTACACATGATGGCCCATTGGTCCAGCTGGGCTGAAAGAATAAACCTTAGAAGTGAGAAACAAGGATGATCAGCTTATGTGTTCATCTTTATCACAATGATTAATGCATTTCCCATCTCCAGAGGAATTTGGCTCATTTTTATTTTCTAATTTATTCACTGGTCCAGGGCCCTGGGAATTCACAAAGTCCCTTTTGTAGCTATATTTTCTTCTTTTTTTTTTCAGGAAAGTCAAGGGTTATGTCCATCCAGGCAATGGTTACAAGAGTAATAAAGTATAAAGGGTGGACATGGCTGCTCCATCTACTACACCTGAGCTTCCTGTGTCTTGACAGGAACAGAGGCTCAGGTTCAAAAGTGAAGACAAGATGAAAGGAAACATCTGCGGTTCCATCAACAGAAGGGATCAATATCTATTGATCACAAAGAGTTACCATGTATTTAGTTCCCTGGTATTAATTATTAAAATTAATTAAGAAATCTTCCAAGAAACCATTTAGTTTTTTTTTTTTTTTACCATATTTGGCTTCTAATGACTGTTCAGTGCAGATGGTATGTCCATCACTGACATAGTTCTCTGCCTCTTGATTAAACTTCTGTTCCCAAGGTTAAAGAATCAACTCAGATTCCTCTCAGATTAATATGCTTCTCTTACACCCTCGGCTGCTTCTTCTCACCAAGCAATATACTCTGAGTTACTTTACTTTGGAATGTTTTTCATCCTCCTATCTTGTTGATAATACTCATCTTCCACACTGACACCTGGCTAAATATTTCTCATTATTCTAGATTCATGGGATGCTTCTTCCAGGAAATATTTTCAAACTGAGTTTAGGGAGCGTCTTAATCTGAGACTATTGGTGCCCTTGGCAATTCATTAAGGTAAAGTGATAATTTCCCTGTTTTGGCAACTTCCCAGTGAGTTACTCAGGGAAGAGGGACTGAATATTCGTAGGGTGTGTGCATCTATGATATATTAGATGTACTAGGATCATGTTAATATTCACTCAGCTGAGAAAAACCTACCACCTTCCTGTTCTTTTCAAGTACAATGTCTTGTTTAACGCTTCATAACTACTCTGTAAGATGCTGTGGAGCAAGCTGAGAGGCCTTACTTGATAAATTAAAACCTGTGATTCCTCCTGAAACCACATGATCTTCCAGAAACAAAAAAGAGCAGGAGCCTGATGAAGTCATTATTTTGCATTATAGGGAAAAACATGGTTAGTGTTAGCTTTTCCCTTTTCAGCCCTTTTTGTTTCTTTGGCAACCACTGACTGACACTTTCAACCAATTCACAAACCTATATGATGCTCTTCACCTAATGGCAGTCATCAGTTCAGTCGCTCAGTCGTGTTTGACTCTTTGCAACCCCATGAACCGCAGCATGCCAGGCCTCCCTGTCCATCACCAACTCCCAGAGTCTACCCAAACTCACGTTACCTAATGTACCAGTTGGTAATGTATTGTTTCCCCATAAGTACCACTTATTAAGGGTTAATTCTGTGCTAATAAGTACTACTTATTAAGGGTTAATTCTGTGCTATACACAGAATTGAGCATCGTGAAAACATTTATCACTTGGGTTCTCAGTTGTGAGAATATAATTGATGCCCATTTTTAAGAGGAGAAAACCAATTCTTAGAGCAGTTAAATAAAACACTGAGAATGGGTATGTGAGTGTTAAAGTTAGGGTTTTCATAAAGATCTTTCAGTTGCTAGAAGCTACATTCAAAATTAGTAAGTTCCTAGAATTTAACTCAAACTTAAGTATTTTAATATAATTCTCTAAATATTTTAAAATTATGCCTTTATTGTTTCCTAAACACTGTTACATTCATTGTCCGAGTGGATTTTCATCTCAGTTCCTGAACTGGGCAATTCAAGGAAAGGCTAAGATAGAAGAGGGTCATTCAGCGACTCAGAGCCAGAGCCAGCATTGGGAGCTGGGTTTCCTGACTCATCTCACAGTTCATTCACTTCTTAGGATCATTGTAACCTAAAAGCTTTATCACCCTGGTGGTCTCCTCAATTGAATGCTTCTTCATCCTCTAACAAATTCCTTCTCTATCTTCTCTCTCTCATTTTACTGAGAAAGAATATCTCCTTTTAATGCCCATTTTCCACTGCATTAACGATGAAAAGTAGCTTTACTATGAAAAGAAAAATAGTTACTTCTGTACAACAAGGATGCCATCAACAAAATAAAAAGGCAAACCAATGAACTGGAAAATATTTTTAAATCATATGTCTGATAAGGGCTAGTATATAAAATATGCAAATAATACAAACAACTCATTAGCAAAAAGAAAAAAGTTGATTTCAAAAAATGGGTAGAAGAGCTGATAGATTTTTTTTTTTCAAAGATATAATCATGGGAGTGGGTAGCCTTTCCCTTCTCCAGGGTATTTTCACAACTGAGGGATCAAATCAAGGTCTCCCGCATTGCAGGCAGATTCTTTACCAAGTGAGCTATCAGGGAATCCCTAAGCATGGCCAATGGATACATGTAAAGATGCTCAGCAACACCAATCATCATAGAAAGACACAAATTAAAACCACCTGGAGACATCACCTCATACCTGTTAGAATGGCTATCTTCAAAAAAGACAAGAAAATAACCAGAGTTGGTAAGGATATGGAGAAAAGAAAATCCTTGTATGCTGTTGGTGGGAATTTGAATTGGTGCAACAACTGTGGAAATGGTATGAAGGTTCCTCAAAAAATTAAAAATAGAACTATGTTTTCTGAAGAAAATGAAAACAATAACTTGAAAAGATATCTATACCCCCATGTGCATTACAGCCTTATTTGCAATAGTTAATATATGAAAATGATCTAAGTGCCCATCAATGGATGAATGGGTAAAGAAATTGTGGTATTTATGCACAATGGAATATTATTCAGCCTTAAAAAAGAATGAAATCTTGCCATTTGTGACAATATAGATGAACTGCAAGGGTACTGTGCTAATTGAAATAATTCAAACAGAGAAAGACAAACACTGTACAACCTCACTTTTATGTGAAATACAGAATAAAAATAAAAACAAAGAGCAGACTCACTGATACAGAGAATAGACTGAGAGTTGCCAGATGTGGTGGAAGAAGGGCTCTGGAATGGTAATTGTGTGGGATAAACAGGCAAATAGGGTCAAAAGTTACAAACTTTCCATTATAAGGCAAAAAGTCATGGAATGGAATGTACAAGATGGTGACAGTAGTTAATAATACTGTATTGTGCATTTGATAGTTGCTAAGAGAGGAGATCTTAGAGAGTTCTTACCACAAGAAAATAATTGTAACTATATAAAAGGACTTCCCTGGAGACTCATACAATAAAGCGTCTGCCTGCAATGCAGGAGACCTGGGTTCAATCCCTGGGTCGGGAAGATCTTCTAAAGAAGAAAATGGCAGCGCACTCCAGTATTCTTGCCTGGAAAATCCCATGGATAGAGGAGCCTGGTAGGCTACAGTCCATGGGGTCACAAAGAGTCAGACACAACTGAGCGACTTCACTTTCACTTTCAAAAGGATGAGTGTTAACTAGACTTTTTGTGATGATTGATCATTTCTCAAGTGTGTACAAATATCTAATCATTTGTTGTACACTTGAAACTAATATGATGTTACATGTCAATCAAACCTCAGTTAAAAAAAATCAAGAAAGAACGGAAATAACAGTTGCCCTGGAATGCAAACAGTAAGCTAAAAACTTTAGACTGATATAATGGCTATCTTTGTACATACTCACAAGTTAATAGGGTTCTCAGGAGTTGATGAGACCTAAACAGACCCACTTTTTGATGTTGTGAGCACAATCGGTGCCCCTTGAATTATCCACTAAATGGAAATATTGACTCCTTAAATCATAATCAAGATATAAAATGAAGATGTATATGTACATTTTATATGTTTAAAAGTTGTATATGAACATTTGAAAGTGTCTTTAATAATTGTAAAGTGCAGAACAAGAGTCAAGTATCTTATGTATTAGTTTTTCAAGAAGCATCTTTTTTTCTATATATATTTAATGTATATTGGGTTATAAATATGTAGCACATACATATTTTTTAGCATTGAAAATGTTAAAGTCAGACACGTATACATGCGTGCTCAGTCATGTCAGACTCTTTGAGATGCCATGGACCACCAGGATCCTCTAGCCACGGGTTATCCAGGCAAGAATACTGGAGTGGGTTGCCACTTCCTTCTCCAGGGAATCTTCCTGACCCAGAGATCAAACGCTCATCTCCTGCATTACAGACAGATTCTTTACCACTGAGTTACTAGGGAAGCTAGAAATCAGATAATGCTTCCATTAAAAAAAAAAAAAAAAGTAGGTAGAATCATCTCTCATGAATTGGAAGAGAATTCAATTAATTCACCTTTAAGGGCTCTGGTTATATTCTAACACCCAGAGAACAAAACCTTGGGGATGGTGTCAAGAGAAAGAAATTAACATATATTTAGCAAAACTAAGTGCTGAGGCATCTTGTTTAAAGGATGATCTCCTTTAAGTCTTCATACCATTCTATAAGCTAGTATTACCATTCTCCCAATTTATGGATAAGAAAATTAAAGCTCAAAGATGTTTAACACCCATTATGGTCACACAGTTAACAATCAATTTCAGATCCACTTGACATCATTGGTCTGTCCTCTCTGTGTGATAGTCATTTGGTTTTTGTTTTTTAAACTGGGAATATGAGTTAAACCACACTCACACCTTCCTTCTCTTTGTAAAATATCAGCTTCGTTTCAAACAAAACCACACAATGTTCTGAACATAACGGTACGTGTTTATTTCTTACTCTTGAGCAATAACTCTATCACTTCTGAAGAATGGTGGATGTGTGGATGTCCTGATCCTGTCAAACCTAATTCCCCATCTTAATAGAAAGTTCCCAAGGAATTTATATGGAATCTCTGGGACATATCAAACACAACTTGAAAACCACTGATATGATCCAAGAGTTCTACTTGATTTGTTTTTAAGGAGTCAGGATTAGAGACCCAGAAATCCTGTCTCTTGTCCCAGGTTAGCCAGTCTGATCCACAGCCCGAGGCTACTGAATTTCATTTGTTACACTTAAACCAGATTCATCTAGAATGAGGATCAGCACCCAGCATGCCGTGGGGCCTCAACAGACAGCTAGTAAATAAAAGCTATAGGAAAGTACTTCCTATCTAAGGGCAGGTCTCCCACATGGCAGGTAGATTCTTTACCAGCTGAGCCACAAAGAAAGCTCAAGAATACTGGAGTGAGTAGCATACCTCTTCTCCAGAGGATCTTCCAGACCCAGGAATAGAACCAGGGTCTACTGCATAGCAGGTGGAAAGGGTAGTCAACAAATACTAATTTATCACTCACCACTACAGTTGGTCACATTAACATTATTTTTTAAGGAGAGTCTTAGACTGGAGTGATTTAAGATGCTTGTTTTTTTTTTTTTTTTTTTTTGTTATTTAGTTACTCTGACTCTTTGCAACCCCATAAGCTGTAGCCCACCAGCCTTCTCTGTCTATGGGATTTCTCAGGCAAAAATACCACAGTGGGTTGCCATTTCCTTCTCCAGGGAATCTTACTGACCCAGGGATCAAACCCACATCTCCAACACTGGCAGGCTGACTCTATCACTGTGCCACCTTGGAAATTCTTTATGATCACAGTGTTATTAAATAGCTGAACAGAGATTCAAGCAGAATAGATGTAAATCTGGTGTACTTTTGAAAAGCAACTACCTACTCTCTGCAGGTATTGGGAGGGCCAAACCATGTGGAAAATTCCATATGGAAGCCTCTTCACAAATGTGTAATTGACTATGTAAATATAAAACATTACATTTGTTTCAATATTGCCTGCCTTTTCCAAAAGGATTTCTTTCCACCTAGTCAAATTGATGATCCGGCCACTTATGCCAGGCCACCCAAAGTGGTAGGGATTTATCTCTAAAGGTGAAACCCACAGAGAGCATGGTTGGGATGGGGCTTGGGGGTGGCCACGGCTCTTGCCACTTCAGCAACTTCCACCAGAAGCATCACTCTGTCTTGTAAAGACAGCTCTGCTTTTAGATAGTGGTATGACCTTACACAAATTACAGGTATTCCATAAGAGTCAATTCCCTCATTTCTAAACCAAGAGCAATGACATGCCTTTCAGAGGCTCGTTGTGTGACCAGTAAGGAGGAGAAGTGCTGAGCTGGGAGTCCAATTGCTGGGGTGCAGCTCAGGTCTCCCACTCACGAATAACAGTATTAAATAATCATGCCACTAAATATAGTATTAGAAGGATTAGCCATCCATTCTGTACATCTGCATCTCCATTCCTTCCCTGCAAATAGGTTCATCAGTATAATTTTTCTAGATAGTGGGGGAGGGGAGAGGGGAACTAATGGAGAAAGCAGCATCAACATATACACACTATTGGGTGTAAGATGGGTTGCTGGTGAGAAGTTGATGTGTAGCACAAAGAGCTCAGACTGGTGCTCTGTGATGACATGGAAGGATGGCATGTGGGGAGTGGAGGGAGCCTAAGGAGAGAGGGTATGTCTGTGTCACTATGGCTGATCTGCATTGTTGTATGGCAGAAACCAATGCAACATAGTAAAAAAATAATAATATTTAAACAAAAAATAGATTAAAAAAAAGAGGACATGGAGAACACCAAGAGCACGTCAGCACAGCACAACTCTCTCTGTGAGTGCTCCAGAACTGTCTGCTATGGGTGTTTTAAGATCGACAGTGCCTAGAGCAGCGGCGGTGTGCCAGGTTGGCGTTTGGAAGTTCACAGGATGCTGTCATGAGCTCCCATGCACTTCACTTTCACAGCCATCCCATCAGACTGGAGTTGGGCATCTTATTCTATTGGGGCTGATCCTGCTGCTGCTGCCAGATGTCAAGGGATCCCCAGCTCACACAGACGCCACCTGGATGCCCGTCGCCACACTCGGGCTCCCGCGTGCGCATGCCAAGGACAGCTCAGCTGCATGCTTGAGCTGAGCCTGAACCTTGCCTTGTCCCTAAGGCCTGCAGCTTTCTCATCCTGGGGTGCAGCGCAGACTCTGCAAGGATCCCTTTGTACCTTCTGCTCAGGGTCTTATATTCATTCAAAAATCATTCCCCTGAACACTGAGCTGCAGACAGACTCAATAATTTTGTTGTTATTGTCACTATGCTGCTATTGTTGCTTTTAATCTCATGGTCAAGTGAGATTAATAAATACTGCAAATCATAAAAATCCTTAAGCTCCTGAAAAATCTTGCAGAAATCTTCAGCATTTCCCAAACTTATTTAACTCATCATTTTCAGTTTTTATTTTGAAATACACTGTATATAACCTTAAAAGTGCACAGAGTAATGTAAGTTTGTATATAATGTAAGTATATACAGAGATATGTACATGTGATTGGAAAATAAAAAATTGTGATAGCTACCCTAACTTAAGATCTTTGATTATCTTGGTGGAAGAATTAATCGGAGTAGAACAGGATAAAGATTGGCTTCAACTGCATATATATATATATATTTTTTAAATGGTTGTTTCATGATATTGGATTGTGCCATCTCAAGAATGTCCTGCTTAAGAGTTGTCTCTGTTTTTCCAAATCATTTCTCGGTTTTAACAAGTGCTCTGTCAAAGTCCTCTTTTTGCCATGCCTGGTATATCTGTGGGTACTGATTTGGGGGGCTCGCAGGTTTGCACAGGGGATCCCCCAATGAAAAAAATTGCCTGCATTTTACATCACATCATCTCTTCACACCGACTCGGTGGACATGAGTTTGAGCAAGCTTCATGAGTCGGTGATGGGAAGCCTGGCGTGCTGCTTTTCATGGGGTCGCAAAGAGTCAGACATGACCAACCAATTGAACTGACCCCTTCACAAGCTCTTCTGAGAAAGGGTCAGCAGAATCCTTTCCCATCAGGTGAAAGCAAGGCTACATCTTCCCATCATTGATGCCTTCAATAGCTTTCAGGGGTCCAATCACCATCCCCCCTCTTCTGTGCCCCTGCCAGAAGACAGGTAGGATGTTGAATAAACAGGACCAGAGCTTCCCATAACATGGGACAGCTTCAGGGCAGAAGATTCAGGATGAAGAGCTTGGCTTTACTGTCTTCCAGACTCTTCTTTCTTGGAAAGTCTTAGAGAATACTGGATTATTCGTCCTTGTCCCACATAACCCTCTTTGAGAAATGCTGCCATGGAAATGAACGACAGGCTTCTGCATCCAGCTAATGGAAAGCCAACCCAGTCTGGAAGAAAAGTGGAAAGTCATGTCCAACCCTTTGCGACCCCGTGGACTGTAGCCTGCCAGGCTCCTCTGCCCAAGGGATTTGCCAGGCAAGAATACTGAAGTGGGTTGCCATTTCCTTCTCCAGGGGATCTTCCCAACCCAGGGATCAAACCCGGGTCTCCTGCATTGTAGGCAGATTCTTTACCGTCTGAGCCACCAAGGAAGTCTGCAGACAGTCTGATATTAGGGAACTAATGACAAAGCATATATTGCAAAATAAAATTGATCTCTTTGCTCCTTCCAACAGTATTACATCCCCTCTATAGAAACCCATTTCAGTGTTTGGGGGCTTTCCCATTACTATTTGATGTATGTCAGTTAATGTATGTTAGCAATCTTTATCAATTTCTGAAAAAAAAAAAGTAAGCAAATGGCAGATTAGGCCTTAGGACTAAATGCAAAATGATCAAGGTACCAAATCTTCCAACTTGTGTCCTCAGAATTAAGGATGAGGGTGAAGACAGTGACAGGAAGTGAGAGACAGTGACCCACATGACATGAGCATCCATTTGCTATCAAGATCTGTATTAGACAGAGAGTTTGATCTTCCTCCTAAAGGGCTCCCCTGTAAGAGGCTACAGACAAGACTTCTTCCAAAAAAGGCAGACTTTGGATTTTATTCATCTGTTCATTAATTTATTTGTCAAAAACTCTACTATGGTGTCATATTGATGAATGCTTTCTGAGATTAATCATTTATAAACAGAGAAAGGTGTAGGATGGGGAGGTCTGCGTAGGTGAATCGAGATCAAGTTCCCAAACAAAAGACTGAAAATAAGTCTGAAAGATAATACAACAGTATAAATTGCTCATAAATTAAAAGCAGGTGCTATGAATGAAATATTCGCATCTCCACAAATTTGCATATTAAAGCCTTAATCGTTAATGTAATGGCATTTGGAAGTGGGGCCTTTGGGAGATAATTAGGTCATGGAGTGGAGCCCTCATGAAGGATTGTGTGTGTGAGTGTGTCTGTGAGTGGTGTGTGTGAACACTCAGCCACTCATTTGTGTCAGACTCTTTGAGACCCCATGGACTGTAGCCTGCCAAGCTTCTCTGTTCTGTCCATGGGATTCTCCAGGCAAGAATACTGGAGCAGACTGCTATTTTCTCCTCCAGGGAATCTTCCCAACCCAAGGATTGAACCCGCGTCTCCTGTTACTCTGCATTGGCAGGTGGATTCTTTACCACTGAGCCCCCTGGGAACAACTCCCACGAGGGATTAGGGCTCTCACAAGTAGAGATGTGAGAGATGTGATACTTCTCTCTGACATCTGAGGCTACAGAAAGAATGTAGCTCCCTGGGAAATGGGGACAGTGTCCTCAGCAGACACCAAATCTGTCAGTACCTTGACCTTGAACTTCCCAGATTTCAGAACTGTGAGAATAAGTCTATTGTTTAAACCACCAGTCTGTGGCATTTTGTTTTAAAAACAGCCAAACTTATGAAGAGCAAGAATCACATACACGTGCTTGTTGAACCCCCAGCTCTGTGAATGCAGGTTACGGGGTTAGGAAAAGCTGAACAAAATGAATTGAATTCAAAATGAATTCATCATCAGAATATTTTCCAACTTTAATTTTATTGTTATCCTACATTCATTTCACATTACTTCATCTAAAGTAATTGTGCTTCCATTGCTCCATTTGTGGTTATCAAAAACACTGGGGGCTAATCCGATACTGTTAGTAGCTTTGAATCCACGGGAAAGAGAGTGAAATGCTGTCTAAGGTCCCACCATCCAAGTGGCACAGTCAGAACGAAGTCAAAACACTCATGTTCTTTTCTTTACACCAGGTTCTGAATCTAAGTAAGTTATGTGGAATCAAGCCTCAGTCACCAGCAGGATACTGTACTCATATTAACTGTGTATGAAAATAAACACATAAATCGATTAAGTTGCTTAATTGAGACAGCATTTTGTCTCCTTGAAATGCTACCTTTCCTCCTCTATGGAGACATATCAATGGCAGCCTGCTAACTTTCTCATCAGAGCATGACTCTGCTGTTTATTTTCATCCCAAAGTGGTACAAGAGTGATTTTTTTACTATCTTTTTATATTTTTTTCCATGGTGGGAAAATCCTCCTGTGAAATGCCCTGGAAAATAGGATTTGGAACTTTGATTAGCAGCAGGTTGATTTTATTTTGTGGTGGTGTAAATTAATCTCTCTGTGTTCAGAAAGTCTTGTCCCCATAGGATCTTATCTTTTGTGTACTTCAAAGAGCAGCTCCTATGTCTGGGAAGCTGTGAAGATTCAGTGTTAACACTGAAAAAGTAATAGCTTTGGTTACACGCAACCAAAGGCAGGTTTGGAGGTCAAATTGGCTTTTTTCATTGTTTCATTTAAAATCAAAGAAAGTCAAAGTACTAAGCGCTTATTAGCATTTCACACTGTGTCCTGGGTATGTATCTTCAATCATACCTATGTTTCTTATGTCTCTGCCCCGACCCTCTTTTCATTTGGCTTACTTGTATTCATTCATTAAGTCATTGATTAATTTTCACTTCCTCAGAAAAAAATATCTTGATTCCTCCATTTCCTTCTCACCACTGACCACTCAACCAGAATCAGATGTCAAACCCTCCTCTCACCCGCTGATGTTTTGAAGCTTCTACATATACATCCTTTGAACAGATATCATGATAACTGTTAGTTGTGCACTTAACGCTCTCCCAATAAATTATGCACTCCTTGAGAATAAAAATGAAAGCGTTGCAACCTGTATCATTGCCAACAGTTGACAAAACATTTGATATTTTGTAAATCCTCAATACATAGTTACTGAGTAGATGATGAATAAGTGAGGGAATAAGTGAAAGAATGATTACCTTACTATTCAGAAAACTTCAGTTCAGTTCAGTTCAGTCACTCAGTCATGCCTGACTCTGTGACCCCAAGGACTGCAGCATGCCAGTATTCTCTGTCCATCACCAATTCCTGGAGCCTGCTCAGACTCATGTCCATCAAGTCAGTGATGCCATCCAACCATCTCATCCTCTGTCATCCCCTTCTGCTCCTGCCCTCAATCTTTCCCAGCATCAAGGTCTTTTCCAATGAGTTAGTCCTTCACATTAGGTGGCCAGAGTGTTGGAGTTGCAGCTTCAGCATCAGTCCTTCCAATGAATGTTCAGGATTGGTTTCCTTTAGGATTGATTGTCTCCTTGTAGTTCAATGGACTCTCAAGAGTCTTCCGCAATACCACAGTTCAAAAGCATCAATTCTTCAGTGCTTAGCTTTCTCTATCATCTAACTCTGACATCCACACAGGACTCCTGGAAAACAATAGCTTTAACTAGACAAAGCTTTGTCAGCAAAGTAATGTCTCTGCTTTTTAATATGCTGTCTAAGTTAGTCATAGCTTTTCTTCCAAGAAGCAAGCATCTTTTAATTTGATGGCTGCAAAAACTTAACTCATAACAATGGCTATACACACAATAGCCCAAGGATAAAAAGAAAGATATATGTTTTTGAATGCAGAGATCCAAAGAGTAGCAAGGAGAGATAAGAAAGCCTTCCTCAGTGATCAATGCAAAGAAACACAGGAAAACAATAGACTGGAAAAGACTAGAGATCTGTTCAAGAAAATTAGAGATGCCAAGGGAACATTTCATGCAAAAATGGGCTCAATAAAGGACAGAAATGGTATGGGCCTAACAGAAGCAGAGGATATTAAGAAGAGGTGGAAAGAATACACAGAAGAAATATACAGAAAATATCTTCATGACCCAGATAATCATGATGCTGTGATCACCAACCTAGAGGCAGACGTCCTGGAACACAAAGTGAAATGGCCCTTAGGAACCATCACTACAAACAAAGCTAGTTGAGGACACAGAATTTCAGTTGAGCTATTTCAAATCCTAAAAGATGATGCTTTGAAAGTGCTGAACCAATATACCAGCAACTCTGTAAAACTCAGAAGTGGCCGGAGGACTGGAGAAGATCAGTTTACATTCCAATCCCAAAGAAAGGCAATGCCAAAGACTGTTCAAACTACCACACAATTGCTATCATCTCACACACTAGTTAAGTAATGCTCATAATTCTCCAAGCCAGGCTTCAATAGTACATGAACCATGAACTTCCAGATGTTCAAGCTGGATTTAGAAAAGGCAGAGGAACCAGAGATCAAATTGCCAAAAGCCATTGGATCATCGAAAAGCAAGAGAGTTCCAGAAAAACATCTACTTCTGCTTTATTGACTATGCCAAAGCCTTTGACTGGGTAGACCACAACAAACTGCGGAAAATTCTTAAAGAGATGGGAAAACCAGACCACCTGACCTGCCTCTTGAGAAATCTGTATGCAGGTCAGGAAGCAACAGTTAGAACTGGACATGAAGCAACAGACTGGTTCCAGATAGGGAAAGGATTGCATCAAGGCTGTATATTGTAACTCTGCTTACTTAACTTATATGCAGAGTACACCATGAGAAATGCTGGGCTGGAGGAAGCACAAGCTGGAATCAAGATTGCCAGGAGAAATATCAATAACCTCAGATATGCAGATGACACCACCCTTACAGAAAGTGAAGAACTAAAGAGCCTCTTGATGAAAGTGAAAGAAGAGAGTGAAAAAGTTGGCTTAAAGTTCAACATTCAGAAAACGAAGATCATGGCATATGGTCCCATCATTGCATGGCAAATAGATGGGTAAACACTGGAAACAGTGACAGATTTTATTTTGAGGGGCTCCAAAATCACTGCAGATGGTGACTGCAGCCATGAAATTAAAAGACTCTTGCTCCTTGGAAGGAAAGTTATGACCAACCTAGACAGCATATTAAAAACCAGAGACATTGCTTTGCCAACAAAGGACTGTCTAGTCAAGGCTATGGTTTTTCTAGTAGTCATGTATGGATGTGAAAGTTGGACTATAAAGAAAGCTTAACACCAAAGAATTGATGCTTTTGAACTGTGGTGTTGGAGAAGATTCTTGAGAGTCCCTTGGACTGCAAGGAGATCCAACTAGTCCATCCTAAAAGAAATCAGTCCTGAATATTCACTGGAAGGACTGATGCTGAAGCTGAAACTCCAATACTTTGGCCACCTGATCGAAGAACTGACTCATTTGAAAAGACCCTGATGCTTGGAAAGGTTGAAGGCATGGGCAGAAAGATACAACAGATATTGAGATGGTTGGATGGCATCACCGACTCCGAGGACATGAGTTTCATAAGCTCTGGAAGTTGGTAATGGACATGGAAGCCTGGCATGCTGCAGTCCATGAGGTCGCCAAAAGTCAGACATAATTGAGTGACTGAATTTAAGTGAAGTGATACACACAATAAATTGCTAAGCGAAAATTATCGATAAAATCCAAGGTATTATGATTTCAAATCTGTTTCTACCTAAAAGCTGCAGATTAAAGTTGAAAGAATATAATTGTCATTGCTGATTCCTGTTATGACTGAAGCCTGCTACTGTAGCTTGGGATATAATCTATGTTTCTTAAATGGTACAAGAGAGTTGTACCATTTAAAAGATTTGATAACTAATGAAACTCTGGAAGATGTGTCTCAGAAATAGCACTTCTATTGAATTTAAGAAGTGACCTGAAAATTCTAGCTCCTAAGAAGTCAAAGAAAATAAAACAGCAAAACTCAAAGAACAATGACTTAGTATTAAAAATAACAAAAAAAATTAGGATGGTAAGGATTTCCCTGGTAGGAAATGCAGGAGACCCAGGTTCTGTCTCTGGATCAAAGAGATCCCCTGGAATAGGAAATGGCAACCCACTCAGTATTCTTGCCTGGCAAATTCCATGAACAGAGGAACCTGGTGGGCTACAGTCCATGGGGTTGCAAAGAGTTGGACACAATTGAGTGACTAATATTACTACCTGTTTATGGATGATAAAGTCCAAGGATTTCTGAAAATGGATCTAGTGATCTCAAAAGAGTATAGGTTTTTGAGAACTGAGATGTGTTTGATTGGGTTGTACCACGTGACAGGAACAGTATCTGACCCACAGGACCATAGGTTCCCCTCCAAAGTCCTATGGCCCACATACCTTCCACGTCTTGCCTCCATCTCAGCTGCTTTGCAATATTTTCTCATTCTACCCCCAAGCAATTGCATGTTTAAATAAAGACAAGTTCTTTTACTACCGACCTTTAACAGCTTATTACAAAGAATGGAATCATAATTTAAAAAGCAGGAATGAAATTAGCCTGTATGATAATGGCAAAATGTGTTGGTTTTATCACTGTCCTAAAGCAGGCTTAAGAACATAAATGGCTGGTTTTTTAGTATTTAAAAAACACAGTCCTAATTTGTCTTGTTTAGCAGAAACTTGAGTGTAGTTGAACAATATGGAATGTGATGTTTAGAACACTTAATGTTGAATGCCATTTCTGCCAATGAATTTGGGCATGTGCCTTAGTTTCTTTGATTATTAGTGTACAAAGTATAGGATTCCCAGTATCTGTTTCCCAGGGTAATGAACAGTACTGAATGAGGCTATGTGTTTGATGAAAATTTCCCAGCATGATCCTTTGTAGGAGGACCCCGGAGCTGTTGTCAGTCTCTTTATCTCAACACCATATTTACTAGCTGTGTGACTCTGGGTAAGTTACATGATCAATCTGATTCTCACCTATGAAGCAAACAAGCAAAAACATTGGTACTGCTTTATAGGGTTTTGGTGAACAGTAAATAATATATACAAAATTCTTAGCATGTCTAACATTACAAGTGTTCTTAATGTATTATTTCTTTTTCTTCTTTGACTGGTACTTTCTTCAACCATGCAATGGGGATTGAAAATGCCTGTTACAAAAGGTAATTTTAAGAAATGGAATATTGATTATGGTCTAAAGCTTTACAAATTTTCATGACATAGCACCTTGCCATGCCTATCTTTGTTCTCCATCTTATGCTTTTCTTAAGGAAGGAACAAACAAAAACACTCACATCCAACGACCTTACGGCTAGAGAATTTTATCCAGACTGCTTGACAGAGCATTGCATGAAAGAGGACTGGGCACCGTGGATTTAAACAATCTCAGTGAAAGACCACGCCTCTTACCCATGCTCACTGGGGCATTCTGCTACCTGCATTCAGAGGCAGACACATTCTCAGAAATAGACCAGAGAACCTCTGAAAAGCTGGCAGCGTCTCCCAAGCTTCCCATATCCTTTCTAAAAATCCTGACGACTGTGCCCTAAATGGAATTGCAGATGAGTAATAAATGCAGGGTCAGCGGCTGCAGGCTCAGTGGGTCACAGAAAAATAGACGGCTTTACTTTATGTGTTCTACTTACATCTAAATGTATTTATTTTTCTGAGGTGCAACCGTTAAGAGTTAGAGGAAAGTATATTAGCCTGGAGCCTGAAGACCTGGATTCTAAGTCTACCTTTACCAATTCTAATAATTTCACGACGACAACCCACATGATATTTCTGTATCCCACTACCTTCCTTAATATGTGAAATGAGGGAAATGACCACCCCCAAGGTGAACACTGGACTTCCCAGATGGTTCAGTGGTAAAGAATTTGCCTGCCAATGCAGGAGCCACAGGAGATTCAGGTTTGATCCCTGGGTTGGGAAAATCCCCTGGAGGAGGAAATGGCAACCACTCCAGTTTTTTTGCCTGGAAAATCCCACAGACAGAGCAGTCTGATGAACTATAATCCATGGGGTCACAAAGAATCAGACCTGATTGAGCAACTAAGCACACACACAAACGTGAATGTTGTATGTGGTATTGTTTTGCAAATTCTACCAAGCCACATATTTTATAATTTTTAGACGTACATGTTCTCTTTATCTCTGTGAGATACTGCAAGAAACATAATCTATTCCATGTTTCCAAGGGACAAATACCTTGAACTGGAGGAAATGAAGGCAATGTGATCTGAGGGATGAAGAGACACAATCTAATTCCATTTAATCCCATCTCCAAAAGCACAACTAGAATTTCTAGTCTCCAGAACAAGAGAGATGACTATCTTCTTTCGTGTGGTCACATTTTGATAGTCAAAGAGTCATTGACACAATGAAACATCCACAAACTTGGTTTTCCAAAATGCTTTTCAGGGCCATCTTCTGGAACACTAAGCTTCAATTCAAGGAGGAGTTCCTTGAACATGCTTGTGCTTTTACACAAGCCTACGATTGTTCATGTGGCTCATTCTCTCAGCTCAGAATGACCTGCCCAGCCACATGCTGATTAGCTCTGGCCATCCTACCCAGGCTTTTTCTCTAGAGCTGGAGCTCAATTGTCCTCTATTAAATAAAGTAAGGGCTTCCCTGGTGCCTCAGTGGTAAAGAATCCACCTATAATGCAGAAGATGCAGGTTCAAAAGAGTGGAAAGAGTGGCAGATTTTATTTTCTTGGGCTCCAAAATCACTGTAGATGGTGACTGCAGCCATGAAATTAAAGGACGCTTGCTCCTTGGAAGAAAAGTGATGACCAATCTAGACAGCGTATTAAAAGGTAGGGACAGTACTTTTCTGACAAACTCCCATCTAGTCAAAGCTCTGGTTTTTCCAGTAGTCATGTATGAATGTGAGAGTTAGACTATAAAGACAGTTGAGAGTGGAAGAACTGATACTTTGAACTGTGGTTTGGAGAGACTCTTGAGAGTTCCTTGGACTGCGAGAGATCCAACCAATCCATGCTAAAGGAAATCAGTCCTGAATATTCATTGGGAGGACTGATGCTTAAACCGAAGCTCCAATCATTTGGCCACCTGATGTGAAGAACTGACTCATTTGAAAAGACCCTGATGCTGGAAAAGACTGTGGGCAGGAGGAGAAGGGGACAACAGAGGATGAGATGGTTGGATGGCATCACCAACTCAGAGGACATGAATTTGAACAAAGTCCAGGAGTTGGTGATGGACAGGGAAGCCTGGCATGCTGCAGTCCATCATGCAATCTCAAAGAGTCGGACACAACTGTGTGACCTGAACTGAGCTGAACTGAACATGGATGGCATTCAGTAAATATTGGTTAAGTGCAGAAATAAGTGAAAGATATGAATTTACTTTAACCTGTCGTAGGCTAATGGACCATAGCAATAGATTTATCACACATTGTTTTTTCCTCAATTCAAATGATCTGTTTCTCTCAAGCCAAATAGATATTTCTGGAATTTTTGTACATGTCATTTTCAGGCAAAAACACTTTCAACAACTTTGCTTTGCCTGCAGAACTACCCTTGCGCTATGGACTCCATGTGTCTTGTGGGGGTTGCCACCTCAGTGGGTCTGGAATGCAGATCATCAAGCCTAAATATTTTGTGACATTTGCCTTGATAGGTTTTGAACTTGCTTGAGACCCATCAATCTTTTCTTCTTTCCCATTTCTGCCTTTTAAAATGAGAAAATCGATCCTAGCCTGTCCCACCATTATATGTTGGAAGCACATTACCAGTCTGGCTTCACAAGTTCAGAGCTAGAGAGGATTTTTGTCTCAGGGCAACTCAGTTCTCAGGTATCACCCATACTTGATGTAGATGATGCTTATATGACACTTTGGAGTTTAGAATGCAGAACTGATATTTGAATGCATTAAGACTTTGGGCCAATTTGGATGAATGAATATATTTTTCACTTGAGGAGAATGTGGATTTTGGGGATACAGATGGAATATTGTGGACTGGATGTTTGTTCTGTTCAGTTCAGTTGCTCTGTCGTGTCCGACTCTTTGCAATCCCATGGACTGCAGCAGGTCAGGCCTCCCTGTCCATTACCAGCTCCCACAGTTTACTAAAACTCATATCCATTGAATCATTGATGCCATCAAACCACCTCATCCTCTATCGTCCCCTTCTCCTCCTGCCTTCAGTCTTTCCCAGCATCAGGGTCTTTTCAAATGAATCAGTTCTTCACATCAAGTGGCCAAAGTATTGGAGTTTCAGTTTCAGCATCAGTCCTCCCAATGAATACTTAGGACTGATTTCCTTTAGCATGGACTGGTTGGATCTCCTTGCAGTCCAAGGGACTCTCAAGAGTCTTCTCCAACACCACAGTTCAAAAGCATCAATTCTTTGATCCTCAGCTTTCTTTATAGTCCAACTCTCACATCCATACATGATGACTGAAAAAACCATAGCTTTGACTAGACAGACCTTCGTTGGCAAAGTGATGTCTCTGCTTTTTAATGCTGAGATGCTGTCTAGGTTGGTCATAACTTTCCTTCCAAGGAGCAAGAGTCTTTTAATTTCATGGCTGCAGTCACCATCTGCAGTGATTTTGGAGCCCCCAAAATAAAATCTGTCACTGTTTCCACTGTTTCCCCATCTATTTGCCATGAAGTGGTGGGACTGGATGCTATGATGTTAGTCACCTGAATGTTGAGTTTTAAGCCAACTTTTTCACTCTCTTCTTTCACTTTCATCAAGAGGCTCTTTAGTTCTTCATTTTCTGCCATAAGGGTGGTGTCATCTGCATATCTGAAGTTATTCATATTTCTCCCAGTAATTTTGATTCCAGCTTGTGCTTCATCCAGCCCAGCATTTCTCATGATGTATTCTGCATATAAGTTAAATAAACAGGTTGACAATATATAGTCTTGACATACTCCTTTCCCAATTTGGAACCAGTCTGTTGCTTCATGTCTGGTTCTAACTGTTGCTTCCTGACCTGCATACAGATTTCTCAAGAGGCAGGTCAGGTGGTCTGGTATTCCCATTCTCTTTCAGAATTTTCCAGAGTTTATTGTGGTCCACACAGTCAAAGCCTTTGGCATAGTCAATAAAGCAGAAGTAGATATTTTTCTGGATCTCTCTTGTTTTTTCAATGATCCAATGGCTGTTGGCAATTTGATCTCTGGTTCCTCAGCCTTTTCTAAATCTAGCTCGAACATCTGGAAGTTCACAGTTCATGTACTGTTGAAGCCTGGCTTGGAGAATTTTGAGCATTACTTTACTAGTATTTGAGCATGTTTATATTCTCCTCAAAAAATTGTTATGTTGACTCCCTAATTTCCCATATGACTGCATTTGGAGATAGGTCCTACAAGGAAATAATAAAGGTTAAATGAGGTCATAAGAGTGAAACATTGATCCCTTAGTATGTGCCTTCATACGATGAGACACTAGGGAGCTCTCTCCTCTTTGAATGCACATAGGAAGAAGGTGAGTTAAGGATGAGGTTTTCCTGGCCATTAGCAAACCAGGAGGAGAACCCTCAGCAGTGGTAGACTCTGGCAGACCAATATCTGGAACTTCTAGTCCCTGAAACTGTGAAATAATGCATTTCTGCTCTTTACGCCAGCCTGTGTATGGCATTTTCTTACAGGAAGTCGAACAGACTGATATACTATGAAATCAACAGTCCTTCTAACAGCCTGAATCCATCCTTTATTCTTCTGTTCCTACCTCCTAAAACACACCGCTCAGTCTGTCAAATTGAGTGGCCTCTCAATACTCAAAAAGCCCAATACATTCCACCTTTGTCACCTCTGCTCACATATGAAGTAGACCCGACATGTAACTATTTTACTGAATAAAAGTAAATTGAATCGAGATGAAAAAAGAGTTGGACTATAAAGAAAGTTGAGCGCCAAAGAGCGATGCTTTTGAACTGTGGTTTTGGAGAAGACTCTTGAGAGTGCAAGGAGATCCAGCCAGTCCATCCTAAGGGAAATCAGTCCTGAATATTCATTGGAAGGACTGATGCTGGAGCTGAAGATCCAATATTTTGGCCACCTGATGTGAAGAACTGACTCATTTGAAAAGTCCCTGATGCTGGGAAAGACTGAAGGCATGAAGAGAAGGGGAAGACAGAGGATGAGATGGTTGGATGGCATCACCAACTCAATGGACATGAGTTTGAGTAAGTGCCAGGAGCTTGGCATGCTGTGGTCCATGGGGTTGCAGAGTCAGACACAGCTAAGCAACTGAACTGAACTGAAATTGAATGGAGATGAAAAAAGGAATAATTTTGATTGCATGATTTAGAAAAGATTTGACCAGAACAATTTAGACAGTGGATTTTAGTGGTCACCAAATGTGCCCATCAAGTTAACGACATCACACTGGGCTACAAGGTTGCATGATTACTAGTATGCTTGAGGGAAGTGTGTGTTGATGGGATGAGGCCTCACATGGTACAACAAAAGCCCATTGTATGGCGCCCAGGACTAACCTGGATGTGAGTCTCTGCTCTTCACCTTACCAGATACTGATGATGAACATATCACTGACTCTCCTTATGCCCTGGCTTTCTTATCTATTCAGTGAGAATAAAAACTTCTACTTGGTTTTGAGTTCATTTCATTTGGTAAGCAAATGAGAAATGAATGAGATTATGAGTGGGACAAGCTTTGTAAACCAGAAACTCTTGCATTTATAGGAGTTAGGTACTCTGCCAACCAGCACCGTGCCTGACACATGCTGGATATTTCATACTCGTATGTGAATAAATGTTCTTTGAGATGCGTATTTTGTTTTGCTCCAATTCCTCCCACTGAGCCCTTGCTTGGCCAGCACTGTGCAGTTCTGGCAGCAGCAAAAGGACAAGTACTTGCTCAGTTCTGCTTCTGGTTTCATGCACTGAATATGGAAAAAAAAGAAGTTTAACAATTTCCAGGAAAACACTGAATGACATCATGATTCATATGGTAAAGAATCTGCCTGAAATATGGGAGACCTGGGTTTGACCCCAGGGTTGAGAAGATCCCCTGGAGAAGGGAACCAGTATTCTTGCCTGGAGAATTCCATGGACAAAGGAGCCTGGCGAGCTACAGTCTGTCCATGGAGGTGAAAGTGAAAATCACTCAGTGACTTTGTAAAGTGTCCGACTCTTTGCAACCCCACGGACTACACAGTCTATGGAATTCTCCATGTCAGAATACTGGAGTGGGAAGCCATTCCTTTATCCAAAGGATCTTCCCAACCCAGGAATCGAACTCAGGTCTCCCACATCGCAGACGGATTCTTTACCAGCTGAGCTACCAGGGAAGCCCAAGAATACTGGAGTGGGTAGACTATCCATTCTCCAGATGATCTTCCCAACCCAGGAATTGAACTGGGGTCTCCAGCATTGCAGGTGGATTCTTTACCAGCTGAACTACCAGCCAGTCCATAGGATTGCAGAGTTTGACACTACTGGGGGACTAACACTAATACTGCTAATTATTTAAGAAGAAAGTCTTCTTAGGCAATTCAGTCATTAACTGTGAATACTAGTGAGGGTGTTTCTGCTTTTTAAGAGATTTCATCACAGTAATGAAATTCTGAATTTCTCCCACAGAGCACTTAAAAATTGTAATAAAAAAATCTATGCTTTTATTCTGTTCATTGTATTGACTCAATCTTATAAGTCAGGTTTGTGCATGTACCTTAATGTAAGCTCTATGAGGGCAAGTTCTGAGTCTGACTTGTTCACTCACTGAAAATGATGAAAGGAACTCACTGAGTGTATGCTAATTTCAAGTTTTTAGCAGCATTTTATGTCATAACTGCAATGCGCTAATTACAGTTATACGATTTCTTCAGCAAAATGGGTTCAGTAGAACCAGGCCTTGCCAAACTTCATAAGCAGTTACCTGCTAAATGTTCTTGAAACTAATAACTATCAATAAAATTGACTATATTATGCCACTTTACAGTTTTCCAATTTACTTCAGTAAATTCCCTTAAAAGTCCAGAGCCATAAGCAAAATGATTATGTATTAGTCTACTCTAGCTGCCATAACAAAATAACATAGATTATTCAGCTTAAACAAAAAACTTATTTTTTTCACAATTATGGAGGCTGAAAGTCTGAGATCAGGGGGCCAGCCTGGGTGAGCTCTGGTGAGAACACTTTTCCTGGCTTACAGACAGCTTCCTTCTAGCTATGTCTTCACATGGCCAAGAGGGAGAGAACAAGTTCTCTGATGCTATTCTTATAAGTGTGTTAATCCCATCATGAAGGCCTCACCTTTCAGATATCCTCTAAATCTTAATTACTTCTTAAGGTTCAATTTCCAAATACTATCATACTGAAACTTCAGAAGTTAGGGCTTCAACGTATGAAGTTTGGAAGGATACCCGTATTTGGTCCATGACACCTCATCTACCCCGCTGAAGAGACTCAGGATGAGAGACAGACTGGCTTGTCCACATGGGGTTGATCAAGTGCAGGCATCGGGGCAGGGCTAGAGCCCAGCTAAGTTCTTCCAGTACTGAATTCTACAATCTTGCCAAGCAAACAAACTTTTCATAGTCATTACTTTGAAGATGCCTTTGCTGTTTTTTCCCAGTCACTAAGTCATGTCCAACTCTTTGTAACCCCATGGACTGCAACACACCAGGCTCCTCTGTCCTTCACCGTCTCCCAGAGTTTGCTCAAATTCATGCCCACTGAGTCGGTCATGCTATCTAACCATCTCATCCTCTGCTGCCCACTTCCCCTTTTGCCTGCAATCTTTCCCAGCATCAGAGTCTTTTCCAATGAGTCGGCTCTTCGCATTAGATGGCCGAAGTATCAGAGCTTCAGCTTCAGCATCAGAAGATGATTTTACTCAACATCATTTTTCATCATTTCGTCATTTTTACTCAATGCTATTTTTCACCATTTCCTCCTGGTTTCCCTCCAGTTAGCTTAGATGAGTCATCCACAACTGAAGGTGAATTTCCTCCATGAGGGATGCTCAGCAATGTCTGGAGAGGTTTGGGTTTTCACAATTCCAAGGAATTGCTGCTGTCGTCTAGTGGGTAATGGTCAAGGCTGCTGCTCAGCATCCTACAGTGCCCAGGTCAGCCCCAAATGTCATAGTGCCAAGGTTGAGAACCCCTGGGCCAGATGCAGGAGGGCTCACTGCACATTTTGGTTTTAGGAGCTGGGCTCTCTTCTCTGGCAGGTGGATGTTACAGGATTTCTGATCACCTCCCATGATCCTGATTCTTGGTCACTGTTCCTTCCTCAGAGAAATCACAGATCCAAGCTGTGATTTCAAGTCTGTTGTTTTATATGAAAAAAAAAAAGGAAAGGGGATGAGGGTGACAGTGAGAAAGAAAGTGGATTTGTGAGTCATGAGATTTAATGTAATTCTTGTTCCACCAATTACTACAAATAGTGTCACCATGAGGTAATCATTGAATCTTCTTTTATATATATTTTTAAATTAATTAATTAATTAATTTAAAATTTTCTTTACATTATTGTGTTGGTTTTGCCATACATTGACATGAATCTGCCATGGGTAAACATATGTTCCCCTTCTAGAACCCCCCTCCCTCCTCCCTCCCGATTCCCTCTCTCTGGGTCATCCCGGTGCCCCAGCCCTGAGCATCAAACCTGGGCTGGCAATTGATTTCACATATGATAACTAACATGTTTCAGTCTTCTTAAACCTCAGTTTTCCCATTCATAAAATGAGAATAATTGCCTATGCCTCATAGGATGGAGCACTCACATAAAATAACATGGATATGAATATGGTGATAAGTTAAAATAATAATGACAGTAGTTATTATCAATAACATTAATCAATGGATAATTATAGTTATAATATTTATAGTTTATAAGTTGTATATCTAAATTTATACAAACATATAGTTACAACAATATAATGTATTATTTACTATTATGTATTTGATATAATTATTCTATAACAATAGAATAAAACTAACAGTTAATAACAGGAATAATAGTTAATATTTACTGAGCACTTATTTATAGAAAATGCCCAATACATAGTGGATTTTGTAAATAGTACAGTCAGAAAGTGTCAAGACTCGGAAATAGTCAGGAAGTAAAATGTGTGAAGAGTCAAGCCAGGGAGGTCAAGGGGAGTTGCTGACGCACACAGGGCACCCAGACGATTATTATGTGGCACTGGCTGCCTGGGCAGGGACTAGAGGAAGGTGACCTGCTTGGATAAAGGGAACATGGAGGACTGGAAACTTTCAAAAGGACTTGATTGAATGTCCTAGTGGATTAAACAGCTCCTCCCCAAAAGGTCCACAGCAGTGAGAAAGTACAGTGCTCTGTACTGTATAAATGCGACATCAGTCACTCTCCACGAAGCCTTCTGTGTGCCCAGCTCTTTCCAGAACACCCAAGGTTATCCCCTACAGCTTGCTGTAGTCCCACCACTTCTCTTTCATCTTCAGAGGATGCTCTCTGAGTTGGCTCTCAGGTCTCTGGTTAATTAACCATCTAAGGGATGATACTCCTAATGGGTAGCACATTCCCTTTTCTCCACGAGGCCATTGTTCCCTCCCCACCAGGTACAGCTGACCTAGAAATAGATCATATTGTACTGCTGCTGGGGCCATTTATTAAGCAACCTATTTTCTGCTCCAGGTCAGCCAACAATGGATGAGCTGGCACAGAAACAGGGGTGATACCTATGTCGAGAAGGGAGTTAAGTCAGCAGTGAAGCCATAATGACAAAAAGGGGAGGCAGCTGTGTGAAACTGATGGCATTCAAGGGCAGAGGTGCTCCCACGCTGAGCAGAGGATGGGTTGTAACACCGTCGTCCTGTTTTCTGAATTTGAAGGAGGCTGTCCCTCTTGACTCTCCTCCCATAGGCCAGCTTGCACTCTGCTGCCCAGGTCTTGGTTAACACTCAGTGCTGATGGCTCTTGCAGAGGTGTAAACCTTGGTGGCATTGAAAGATAAACTGTAAAGACTTGGAATGCTCCTAGAACTGCCTCACTAACTCCCAACCCTCTTCTGTTCCTGGTCCCGTGGGGCTTGACTCTGGGCTCCATCTTTCCATGATGACCTTACTCCTAAGGTCTTGGTTGAACATTTGATCTGATCACCACACCCCCTACCCCCACCCCACCAACTTTCCATCTCCTCTTATCACCTCTGGTTTGTATAATCTCTACCCCCACCCCTCACCCGCTATTTACCACCCTTATTCTTTCCATATTAGACTACCCTTGGGGGCAATTCCCTGCTGAGCAGGATTTAAGACAGATAACCAATAGGTAATCAATAATTATACAGACTGTGACTTTAATAATGACAAAGCCCTTGTGTGTTTTTCCTAGTGTGTGGAAACCCATCACATTTTCTCATATATGACCAAAAAACCTTAAAAGGTGCTTCCAGTTATTTAATTGATGCAAAATCCTACTATAGGTGCAAACCACTAAGCAGTTGCCTGGCCTAAGTCCAAACACTTTGATAAACTGGAGAAGGGGTAAAAGAAGAACTGTTATTTCATCAAGTACTTCATGCTGCCCTAGGTATAGTTCTTATACTGTGTGATCTTAAACTACTTTAGATCAGGGATGGCAAGACAAATCATAAAGGGAGTACTATGAAGCCAGTTATCATTATGGAAAATTGGAAATTGGATGTGTTTCAAGGAATCTGGAGTCAGTGTGGAATAGGTACCTTGGAATTATCCAAACAAGGGTGGAGGAGCTGTGGTATTTTTGCCTGGATGCCTTTGTTCATGGGTTAAAAGCAGCTGCCTGGTGGGCAGTCCTTTCTTGTCCCTTGGGTGGCAAGATAAACTCCATGATGCGAGAAAGCTCTTTGAAGGAAATGCAGGTGCTGGTCATAGAACCTGGGCTGGTGAGTTACTGCAACAGTAAAGGTCAGGGAACAGGCAGCAGCAGTTACAAATCCTTAATATACATTATCGGGAGGGAAGAATCAACTTTTGTTGAATCCTTGATATAAAGCAGACCTTGCATCAAGCGTTTCATGTACTGGCTCATGAAGCTTAGTCGTCAGGATAATTCTTGAAAGGCGTTGTCAGTGGTTGCAGTTTCATTTTCAGAGTCTGGGAGCCTTTAATGTTCTAGGACACAATCACACAGTGAGGTCAGGGCCAACCTGGAGTTGATTTGGAGGGGCCCCAAAACCCCTGTCCTTTCCATGGTCCCTGGTACATGTGCAAGTATTCGAGCACTGGTCTCTTTGCCACCATTACAGAAATCATTTCTGATCCCATGGGTTGAAAAGAGACTGAGCAAATGTGTACCAAAAGCTGGGAGGAGGCTTCAAAATATGGACTTTTCCAGACAGGCTCATCTCTCTGCTGATGGCCCAGAAAGGGGATAAAATGGCCTCTTCATGAAATCTGTGGATGGCACACATTGGAAGATGCTGTGGAGACTCATTGGACTTCCCAGGTGGTGCTGGTGAGAAAGAACCCACCTGCCAATGCAAGAGATGTAAGAGACTGAGGTTTGATTCATGGGTCCAAAGATCCCCTGGAGGAGGGCATGGCAACCCACTCCAGTATTCTTGCCTGGAGAATCCCTACGGACAGAAGAGCCTGCTGGCCTATAGTCCATAGGGTCGTAAAGAGTCAGACATGACTAAAATGATTTAACATGCAGAGAAATTTGTTGGGACTCAGATACCAGCTTGTGTGGACAACTTTGTGGTAGAGAAAACCAGAGAAACAGCCCCATTTGAAATCACTAAAGACTCAACAACAGAAAGAAGAGGTGTTTTTTTTGTTTGTTTGTTTTTTGTTTTTTCTGTTTGAAAGGGGAGTTTGGCTCAGACAAGGAGCTGAAATACAACTGTTATTTCAGCTCTAGAGCAAATGAAGCACAGCGCCCAGAGAAGAAGAGGCTGAAAAAGTGAAGCAGAAATTCATCAGACAGGAACTCCAGAGCCACACAGTGTCAAAAAACGCCAGAGCTATTTCCAGCCGCCAGATAATTGTGGTGACATGTGATCAGTGAGGGAGGAAGAGAAAGGTCCTTCCTCCCAGGAGACTAGGGATCCCATGGCCCAATGCAGGGACTTTTCCCACCCCTCAGACTCAAAAGGAATATGAGAGCTAGCAGAGAGCAAAGATCCTAGGAAGAAAGTGAATGCAGACCAAGCGCATTCAATGTACGGGGAGAAATTGCCTATACTTTTCATGGAACTTTCACTTAGATTATGGGCATCCTGGAAAGAACAGAAATATCAGAACTTCACCCTCCCTCGCTTTTGTCAAGCCAGGTGGAGAAAGGATAAAGATACAGGAGACAGGAGACAGAGACTTCCATAATTCATAAATGCACCCCAACCATACAACATGGTGCAAACTCCCTCTCCAGCTTCTCCTGAGCTCTACTGTCTTCTAGGCTCCACTTCTCATCTTCATTAAGTGAGAGAGTTGGAGCAGTTTGTTACCCCCGCCTTTATTGAGATATGAAACACATTACCAAAAGTCATAAAGCACTGCACAGAACTTTCTCCCCTAGCCTTACTGAGAGTTCCATGGCAAAAAAACAAAATTGTATACATTTAAGGTCTACAACTCGATGCTTTGATATATGAGTATACTGCCAAATGATTACCACAATTAAGGCAATTAGCATATCTATCACCTCACATAGTACTCCCCATCAGCTCTCTGGAGAGAACACCCAATGCCTACTCTCTCAGTGAATGTTCAGTGTTCAATACAATATTATTAACTATATTCATTCTGTTGTACATCATTTGATCCTGTATTCATCCTGTATAGCTGAAATTTGGAACCCTTTGGCCAATATCTTCTGAACCCTTCATCACCAAGTCCCTTGTAATCACTGTTCTATTCTCTGCTTTTATGGATTTGACTCTTCATATTCTACATGTAAGTGGGATCATGCAGTGTTTGTTTTTCTGAGTCTGGCTTATTTCACTAGTATAAAAGGAAATTAAACAACACAATAACCTCCCCCACAAACTCAAATAACTTGATTTTAAGATCTACAAAGAATCTGAATAGACATTTCTTTAAAGAATACATACATATAGCTAACCAGTATACGGAAAGGTGCTCACCATCGCCAGTCATCAGAGTGCAAATAAAAACTACAATGAGATATCATCCCACGCAATACTTTACTACATTTTTACCAGATGAGATCAAAGCTATTCTAAGTAAAACTGAAAATAGGAGCTAGGAGTCCAAACTTCTCTGTCAAATTCTTACCCTTAACATCGGATCTTCCAAGGAAGTCTTTGTTCTCCAGGAAAGAGTTGGAAACACTGTCTTCTAGTTGATCTCAAATGTCCCATCAATTCTAAAATATCGTAGTTTAGTTTTCCCTACCATTAAATATTTCAGAGAGATATTTTTTCAATTGAATAACAAAAGTTGTTATGGAAAAGAATTCTTTTGAGGAGCTGGGATCCACAATGCTCACTTCTGGTTACTAATCATTAGTCTCTGGGGGAACTGGACTCTTAATTCATGCTCATAATCACTCAGGGTTTAAAAATCTCTCTTATCACTCAATGCAGTATTAACATCTGAATTAATTTTAAGTGCTGAAAAAATAAAAGGTAATTAAGGGATGGAGTTACTAGATGAAGTCTGGTTTTCTTTCAATTGAATTGGAGAATCTGAACAATTGTTTAAAAAGAACTTGGATAGAGGAAGGAAAAAAGAAAGGACTGAGAACAGGAAAGAAAGAAGTAAGGAAATGTGGAGGGAGTGAGGGAGGGAAGAAAGAAAATTCTTTAAGCAAATCTAGATTCTATTTCAGCAGAGCAACCCACTTGTTTTGATCAACATTCAGAGTTTTAACACTGCAATTTCTGCATCTGGGAATCGCTTCAATTTGGAGTGAAATATGATGGTTCACCCTGATTTTAGGATTCAAGTCACTTTGCAAACTCCATACCATTTCCAGTCAGGCTGACATCAGGAGTAGACAAAAACTGTTTTCTAGCACCATGCTAAGAAACTCCTGGGAATGTCGTGGGGAGATCACTGCAGTTTGGCCTGTGATAGTTTAGAATGTATCCTCAAGGGGTAGCTGGTAAAAGCAGACCAGGCTTCCAGCTTAAGACTTGCCAAGGTCACGTGGTACAAGCTACAGGTTGGTGATGAGATCTGAGATTCCCTTTTTCTCCTGTTTCTGGAATATTTTCACTAGGATGTAAGCTGTTTTTACCTAGTAGTGACGTAAGAGCTAGACTGCCTGCAAGATTTACGTTTCACCTAACACAAAATCATCTATTTATCTATTGCTATTTATCCAATGGCAAATTCTCATTCAGTCTTCAGTTGAGTTTAGTTCAGTCGCTCAGTTGTGTCTGACTCTTTGCCACCCCATGGACTGCAGCACACCAGGCCTCCTTATCCATCACCAACTCCCAGAGCTTGCTCAAACTCATGTGCGTTGAGTCGATAATGTCATTCAACCATCTTATCCTCTGTCGTTCCCTTCTCCTCCTGCCTTCAATTTTCAATCTCCTGCCATTCATTCTTCAGACTTGACTAAAATGGTACTGGTTATCTCTAGGCTCCTCCCAATACATAATAAAACTATGCACTTCATATAAAAAAAGGAAATTAGGTTTTTATTAATTTAAAACATAATCATAAATGTTGGTAATTTTATTCTTTTTTTAATTTTTATTTATTTATTTTTTTATTAGTTTTGCCATACAATGACATGATATCACCATGGGTTTACATATGCTCCCCCTCCAGAACCCCCCTCTCTCCTCCCTCCCTCCTCCCTCCCGCCGGGAAATCTCTATGCACCAGCCCCGAGCATCAATCCTGGGCTGGTGATTGATTAGACATATGATAATTAACATGTTTCAATGCCACTCTTATAATTTTGTAATTTAATTCCTGTAATCTTCAAAAGTAGATTTTGAACATTTAATTGCTGGGCATTCTACAAATAGCTTAATGTTTTAATTGAATTTTTTATTTTATAAAATTTATACTTTTTTAAAGATTAATTTTTAATTGGAAGATCACTGCTTTACAATGGTGAGTTGGTTTCTGCCTTACAGTAACATGAACCAGCCATAAGTATACATTTATCCCCTTCCTCTTGAGCCTCCATCCTACCCTCCTCATCCCATCCTTCTAGGTCATCACAGAGCACCAGGATGAGCTCCCTGTGTTATATGACAGCTTCCTACCAGCCATCTATTTTACACCTAGTAGTGTATCAATGCTACTCTCTCAGTTCATTCTTCCCTCTTCTTCCCCTGCTGTGTCCATAAGCCCATTCTTTACATCTGTGCCTCTATTCCTGCCCTACAAATGGGCTCATCAGTGCCATTTTTTCTAGATTCCATATATGTGTGTTATGTGATATTTGTTTTTCTCCTTCTGACTTCACTCTGTATAACAGGCTCTAGGTTCATCTACCTCACTTCAGCTGACTTAAATCCATTCCTTTTTATAGCCAAGTAATATTGTGTTATACACAATGTCTTTATCCATTCATCTGTCAATGGACATCAAGGTTGTGTCCATGTCTGGACTATTATAAATAGTGATGCAATAAGCATTGGGATACATGCATTTTGTTTTTGAATTATGATTTCCTCAGGGTATATGCCCAGTGGTGGGATTGCTGGGCATATGGTAGTTTCATTCTTAATTTGCTAAGGAATCTCCATACTCTTCTCCATAGTGGCTGTATCAATTTACATCCCCACCAACAGTGCAAGAGAGTTTTCTTTTCTCTACACCCTCTCCAGCATTTATTGTTTGTAGATCTTGGAATGATGGCCATTGTGATTGGTGTGAGGTAGATACTTCATTGTAGTTTTGATAATCATAAATTAATTTTTTAAATTTTACTGAAATTTTAGGTTAATTTAAAAATTATATTTTCACAAGAACCTTATCTAGGATGACTCTTCATTGAATAAAACGTACACTATATAAGACAATAAAAATACTACAATTTTAGCAGAAATTACAAAAAAAAGTAATAATGATCTGTTATAACAAACAATTGAAAAAATTAAGAAAAATCCTCCAACTGAACTTTATGATAAGTACACTTGAGTGAAGGCAGGGGCCATTGTGACCTGAACTGGTCTTTCCTGTGGCTATGTTTCCCATTGGTGATCATCAGGAAGGGAGGACTCATTAAGCAAAGTGCCTCCCCGTGTCTCCAAGCAATGTCTAAAATTCCGTTATTAGAGAGCCACTATTTAAACTGATGTCCTGACTTGTTTAGTACATCATGAGCTGAAACTCCAGTACTTTGGTCCGATGCAAAGAATGGAGTCATCTGAAAAGACCTTGATGCTGGGAAAGATTGAGGGCAGGAGGAGAAGGGGACGACAGAGGATGAGATGGTTGGATGGCATCACTCTGGGAGTTGGTGATGGACAGGGAGGCCTGGTGTGCTGCGGTTCATGGGGTCGCAGAGTCGGACATGACTGAGTGACTGAACTGGACTGAACTGTGCTCTAGTATGCTGAGATTTCCCTAGGTATCAGTCATCTAGTAATTTACTAGGTTACATAATTTCTGTCTGCTCCAAGCTCAAATCTAGCCAAAAATGCACTCATAGGCAGAGAGAAATAAGCATACTGTGGGATTACCCCACACTTGAGGTACACTCCACTCTTGGGGTACATGCAGAGAAGCAGTGTGCCCATGTGATCCTCTTACGTTCCCTGTTCTCAGACACAATTTACCTGAACTCCTGTGGAGGTGTGATACAATGAAAGGGACATTGACCATCTGTGTCAATGAGCAGTCAAGAGGATATTGTGGGAAGTGAACAAATTCTGGACAACTCACTTTCATAATCAGACTTCAGAAATCCAGCCAATCAGCGATGTGTGCTCTGATACCCAGCCTCCACAGTCAAAATATCAGCCCATCCCTGACACTCCCACTTCTTAAGAGTGTTTTAATCCTCAATCCCATGTTTCCCAAAATCATATACAAGGTCCCAGCTCTGCTTTGTTCAGAGAGACTGTGCTTTTCAAGAATAAGTCTCTTGCTTAGCAAGCGAGACCATCATCTGTTTCTGAATGAGAGGTGGGTGGCCCCCTCTTTTGCATTCTTGGAAAATACACTAAAACTAACGAAACAGAAGCAACATTCGATAAATAAATAAATAATTTCCTGAGCTGAAGAGCAATGAATCTGCAGTTTAGAAATTTTATATAGTACCAGGAAATAAATGCTAGAGAAGGAAATGGCAACCCACTCCAGAATTCTTGCCTGGAAAAACCTGTGGACGAGATCCCTGCTGGGCTACAGTCCATAGGAGTCAGACACGACTGAATGACTAAAACAACAACAAACAAACAACAGGAAGTGAATATTGAAATATCCAAATCTGGAGAAAGTCTTGAACTTCAAAAACATTCAGAAAAAGAGGGAAAATAAATGTTACCAAAACAAATAAATGAAAAAAATAAATCCAACCAATTTTATACTTCTCTATTAAAGAGACGTGAAAACATTTGGAAAATATTTGAGTTCAGAGAAAAAATGAATATTATCTGACTTTACTTCTTAGATGAAGTTTCATTTTTATGTGTGAAATTTAGAAAAAATAGATATTTAAGATAGATGACAGCTTAGAAATGTTTCCATGTTTCTTAGGAAACACTACCTACTCATGCATGCGTGCTAAGCCACTTCAGTGGTGTCTGACTCTTTGCGACCCCAGGGACTGTAGCCCACCAGGCTCCTCTGTCCATGGAATTCTCTAAGCAAGAATACTGGAGTGGGTTGCCATTCCCTTCTCCAGGGGATGTTCCTGACCCAAGGGTTGAACCCATGTCTCTTAAGTCTCCTGCCTTGGCAGGAATGTTCTTTACTAGTAGCACCACTAGGGAAGACACTACTTATTCAGTTTCAATTAAGTCGCTCAGTCATGTCAGACTCTGTGGCCTCATGGACTTCAGCACGCCAGGCCTCCCTGTCCATCACCAACTCCCGGAGCTTGCTCAACCTCATGTCCATCGAGTTGGTGATACCATCCAATCATCTCATCCTCTGTCATTCCCTTCTCCTCCTGCCTTCAGTCTTTCCCAGCATTAGGCTCTCTTCAAATGAGTCAGTTTTTTGCATCAGGTGGCCGAAGTATTGGAGCTTCAGCTTCAGCATCAGTCCTTCCAACGAGTATTCAGGACTGATTTCCTTTAAGGACTGAATGGTTGGATCTCCTTGCAGTCCAAGGGACTCTCAAATGTCTTTTCCAGCACCACAGTTCAAAAGCATCAGTTCTTCAGTGCTCATCTTTCTTTATGCTCCAGCTCTCACATCCATACATGACTGCTGGAAAAACCATAGCTTTGACTAGACAGACCTTTGTTGGCAACGTAATGTCTCTGCTTTTTAATAAGCTACCTATGTTGGTCATAGTGTTTCTTCCAAGGAGCAAACATCTTTTAATTTCATGGCTGCAGTAATATCTAATAATGTCAGAGAAGAATAAAGACCTTAAGAATGCAAACAGAACTGTATACTAGGGTGCAGAATAAATATCGTAATCACTTAACCAAAACTGCTGCAGCTGCTGCATCCACAGCCTCCAGGGGAACCAGTGACAAAAGTGACAGTGTGCAGGCAAATGGCACTTCCAGAAGGAAAGCAATATTGTGCTTTTACCTAACATGGTGCCTACATGATTGTTATGGAGACAGTTACAGATCAAGTGCAAGCACCATTGCTTCTACAAAGATGAAACACATACAATAATGTGATAATGGTCAGTGAAAGGATATGGTGGCTCAGTGGTAAAGAATCTGCCTGCCAGTGCCAGAGACACAAGCGATGCAGTTTGAATCGCTGGGCTGGGCAGATCCCCTGGAGAAAGAAATGGCAACCCACTCCAGTATTCTTTCTTGGGAAATCCCATGGACAGAGAAGCCTGGTGGGCTACAGTCTGTGGGGTCTCAAAGAGCTGGATACGAGTGATCCATGGAGAGTGCACACACACACACATACACACACAGTCTAAACTCCAAGACAAGATTTCACCCACAAATACAACAGAAAGAAGGAAGAACGGTAGGAAAATGAAACTGCCTCATTTTGCAAGTAGGGAACCAATCACATTTCTTTGGGTAAATGGTTTCTTTTTCTTTTTTAATTAAAAAGATATGATCATTTGAAAACACTAGAAATTAGAGGGAATTATAAGAAATACAAAATCTGAAAAATAATAAGTTCATCAACCAACAGTGATCAACATTATGATCGGGTCTTAAAATCGTTTAATGCCTTCCCATTGCACTCTGGGTAAGATCTAAGTGTCTGAAGAGACCCTTGAAGATTCATTAAGATCAGGCGTCAATCTACCCCAACAGCTGCCTTTGTGAGCTCATTTTACATACACTCTGGAAACCTGAGTACCTTGAGTTTTCCCGCTGCATTTTACTTCTTCTTTCTGCACTTCATCTATGCTTTTCCTTTTCTCTGCTCTTTTCTCCCTCCTTCCTCCACCCCTTGCCTTTCTCCTGCCAGCCTTTCAGGTCCATCTCTGAAGTGACCTGCTCAAAGATTTCCTGGGCCCCTCAGACTGAGTTGGTTGCCTCTTGTCCTGAAAATATGTCTGTTACTGCACTTAGCACATCTGGTGGTAATGACCTCTTGATGATTTATGAGGTTCTTGAAGAAAAAAAAAAGTCTGTTTTGTCTTTTCCAGTGACCCCAGTGCTTATCACATTTCTGTATGGCAAATAATTTGCTGCACAAGGAAACAAACTCTCAAGAGAAGCTCCTAGCCTCTGGCAACCCAGCCAACCTGTAGTAGCTAATATTATTCCTATCATTTATTTAGGAAGCTTTATCTTAAAACTAGGGAAAGAACTGTGGCAACTTTTGCCTAATTTCAAATATATATATGGCACTCAGTTTGGTCAGAGTGACTTACTTTGTGCCAGAAATTGCCATAAGCAAATGGAATCTAAGTCAGGCTGCTGAGTATTCATTTTGTCCTTGATTCAACTGGAAGGTAAAGTTTTGTTTCAAAACAAAAGTACAATTGTAGTGTTTTTAGTTTCTATATATTCCTGTGTCCTGTCTGTCATGAAATTTTTCAAGTCCTTTATCTATCAATTCCTACAAGATTTGATGAATCTAGAATAAACAAATAGATGAAGTTTTCTCTGGAATCATCATGTTTAAGATAACTAATCACATTCCCCTGATAACTCAGTTGGTAAAGGATCCACCTGCAATGCAGGAGACCACAGTTCAATTCCTGGTTGGGAAGATCTGCTGGAGAAGGGATAGGCTACCCATCCAAGTATTCTTGGGCTTCTCTTATGGCTCAGCTAGTAAAGAATCAGCCTACAGTGCAGGAGACCTGAGTTTGATCCTTGGGTTGGGAAGATCCCCTGGAGAAGGGAAAGGCTACTCACTCCAGTATTCAGGCCTAGAGAATTCCATGAACTATACAGTCACATGCAGCCATGAAATTAAATGATGCTTGCTTCTTGGAAGAAAAACTATGATCAGCTTTCAGTTCAGTTCAGTCGTTCAGTCATGTCCGACTCTTTGCAACCCCATGAACTACAGTATGCTATAACCAAATCCTGGAGCCTACCCAAACTCATGTCCATTGAGTCAGTGATGCCATTCAATCATCCCATCCTCTGTCATACCTTTCTCCTCCTGCCCTCAATCTTTCCCAGCATCAGGGTCTTTTCCAATGAGTCAGATCTTCACATGAGGTGGCTGAACTATTGGAGTTTCAGTTTCAACATCAGTTCTTCCAATGAACATCCAGGTCTGATCTCATTTATGATGGCCTGGTTTGATCTCCTTGCAGTCCAGGGAACTCTTAAAAGTCTTCTCAAACACCACAGTTCAAAAGCATCAATTCTTTGTCACTCAGCTTTCTTTATAGTCCACCTCTCACATCCATACATGACCACTGGGAAAACCATAACTTTGACTAGATGGACATTTGTTGGTAAAATAATGTCTCTGCTTTTTAATATGCTGTCTAGGTTGTTCATAACTTTTCTTCTAAGAAGCAAGCATCTTTTAATTTCATGGCTGCAATCAACCTAGACAGCATATTAAAAAGCAGAGACATTACTTTACCAAAAAAGGTCCATCTAATCAAAGCTATGGTTTTTCCATTGGTCATGTATGGATGTGAGAGTTGGACTATAAAGAAAGCTGAGCACTGAAGAATTGACACTTTTGAACTATTGTATTGGAGAAGACTCTAGAGAGTCCCTTAGACTGCAAGAAGATCAAACCAGTCAATCCTAAAGGAAATCACTCATGAATATTCATTGGAAGGACTGATGTTGATGCTGAAACTCCAATACTTTGGCCAACTGATGCGAAGAATCGACTCCTTAGAAAAAACCCTATGCTGGGAAAGATTCAAGGCAGGAGGAAAGGGGAAGACAGAGGATGAGATGGTTGGATGGCATCACCAACTCAAAGGACATGAGTTTAAGTAAGTTTTGGGAGTTGGTGATGGACAGGGAAGCCTGGCGTGCTGCAGTCCTTGGGGTTGCAAAGAGTGGGACATGACTGGGCTACTGAACTGATACAGTCACAAAGACTCAGACATGACTAAACGACTTTCGCTTTCACTCACATTCCAAAGAGTTTCCATGATTCTTGGCTCTGTAACCAGGATTTACCAAAAGAGAATCAAAAACTAGCTATGAAGGTGGTGGGTTGGCATAGTCTGAGTGCTTGTGAAATTTTTAATGAATTAAAGCTATAATAAATAGAACAAATTTCAAGAAAATTTTATTTTTAAAAGATATCATAGGGGGAATGGTGGGATTAAAACCCATCAAGAAGGCACAGCAGAAGGATGTGTTTTTTGTTTGTTTTTTGTTTGATCCAGGAATGGGTCAAAGGCTAGGATGCCAGTGACATACAAGATGTTGTTTTCTCTGTGTATTTGGGGGAAGAAAGGAGAGTAAGAATTTCAGAGAAGGGCAGGCCCACTGCACAATTGGTGGTGTGATAGGAGGAGGATGGTGACATATGTAAAGAGGGGTCTCTATGTGGTCAGTCCCATAGCAAATGCTGTATGGGAATTTTCTCATTTACCATGCACATAACCTTATAAGGGAGATCACACTATTCTCGACATTTCACATATGAGGACTCTGAGGCTCAGCATGTAATTTTCTGGCTGAGGTATAGCCAACAAGTAGTAGACTGACTGAAAACCAGCCTTATCTAACACCAAGGCATGTGATCTTAATGTCTAGGTATGTGAACTTGGATGAGTTTTGAAGTTTAGAGTAAGCAAGTGTGGCAGGTCAAAGTGTTAGTTGCTCAGTCGTGTCCAACACTTTGCCACCCCATGGACTGTGGCCCCCCAGGTTCCTCTGTTCATAGGATTCCCCAGGCAAGAATACTGGAGTGGGTTGCCATGCCCTCCTCCAGGGGATCTTCCCGACCCAGGGATCAAATCTGGGTCACCTGCACTGTGGGCAGATTCTTTACCCTACAGAGCCATCAGGGAAGCCCAGTGGCAGGTAAAAAGAAGACTAATCTGAAGGAAAGAAGAAAGACAAAGTTTGCTATACAAAAATCCATGGTGAACTGGACATATTAGCAATCTCTTTGTCATTTGTTTAAAAAATTACAAAGGGAAACTGATTTCTTTTGAACTGCTCCATGAATTATCAGAAAAAGGACTAGTTGTTTGTTTTTTAATCTAGAACTCCTTGCCAAGAAGATGTATGTATGCTCATGTTATATTAATAGATCAACATCTCCTATATGCTAATTGACACTCTCTTGCATATATCAAGGAGATGCAGATTATTGTCTAATACAGAAGTGTGTTTGTGGGATTATTTCCAGTGGGCTCCCAAGTGTCCAGTCAGGGCAGTTATACACATGCTGTGTGAGTGGAGCACAGGGGTAGACATGATGCTTGCCTGTCTCTCAGGTTTATAGCCCTGGGAGGAATCCTCTCAGGTGACCCATTTTGCTTTCCTTTTATTTCTCCTTCATTATGAGAATGATAATCATAACACAAAGAGTTCTGAAATTTGGCCCTGGAGACACTGAGATGGTCTGAAATTGCACTCAGCGTTTTGTATTTTTTACTGAATGGAGGCGAGCCTCCCCATCTTAGCAGGGAAACTCCAAGAGAAACACAAATCTCAACTGAGAAACTTTGAAAAGCAAAGTCTGCTTTTACTAAAGTCCCATGAAGACATAAGTAAGAGGGAGAACCCATTTCAGTATTCTTGACTGGAAAATTCCATGGACAGAGGGGCCTGGTGGGCTACAGTCCATGGGGTAGCAAAGAGTCAGACAAGACTGAGCATCTGAGCACATTAACAATAACACAGCAAAACTTTCTGCAAAGATTTGCAAAATTTCTACAACGTTCTAATCCCTGCTCCCTGTTTCTCTCTAAACATAAGCCGAGTCTCTGAATTCCCACCACACACACACACACACACACACACACACACACACACACACTCCTCAAAATTCCTTCTGCCTCCTAGACTTTAACCTGGAGATTAAGGACAAGATAAGGGTATAGAACGAAACATGGAACAACAGACTGGTTTGAAATTGGGGAAGGAAGTATATCAAGGCTATATATTGTCACTGCTTATTTAACTTATATGCAGAGTACATCATGAGAAACATTGGGCTGCATGAAGCACAAGCTGGACCAAGGTTGCCATGAGAAATATCAGTCACCACAGATATGCAGATGACACCAGCCTTATGGCAGAAAGTGAAGAAGAACTAGAGACTCTTGATGAAAGTGAAAGAGAGTGAAAAAGCTGGCTTAAAACTCAACATTCAGAAAACTAAGATCATGGCATCTGGTCCCATCACTTCATGGCAAATAGATGGGGAAACAGTGGAAAGAGTGATAGATTTTATTTTGGGGGGATCCAAAATCACTGTAGATGGTGACTGCAGTCATGAAATTAAAAGTCGCTTGCTCCTTGGAAGAAAAATTATGACCAACCTAGACAGCATATTAAAAACCAGAGACATTACTTTGCCAACAAAGGTCCATCTAGTCAAAGCTATGGTTTTTCCAGTAGTCGTGTGTGGATGTGAGAGTTGGACTATAAAGAAAGCTGAGCACTGAGGAATTGATGCTTTTGAACAGTGGTGTTGGAGAAGACTTTTGAGAGTCCCTTGGACTGCAAGGAGTTCCATCCAGTCCATCCTAAAGGAAATCAGTCTGAAGCTGAAGCTCCAATACTTTGGCCATCTGATGCAAAGAACTGACTCATTTGAAAAGACCCTGATGTTGGAAAAAACTGAAGGTCAGAGGAGAAGGGGACAACAGAGGATGAGATGGTTGGATGGCATTACCAACTCGATGGACATGAGTTTGAGTAAGCTCCGGGAGCTGGTGATGGACAGAGAAGCCTGTTGCGGCAGTCCATGGGGTAGCAGAGTCTGACATGACTGAGCTACTGAACTGAGCTGAAGGGTATAAAAAAAAGCTGTGAAGTTTAATCATTTGCATTTAAGTCCCAGCTACACAATTCCTATCTCTGTGCATTGGTGCTGCCATCTGTTAAGTGGGAATAATAAAAGTACCCATTTTGTTGGTGGTATTAAATGATTTAATGCAGGTGATGTACATAGAACAGGGCCTGATACGTAATAACATGCAGTAATGGCCAGCCACGTGATGCTATCCAAAGAAGGGTTGTCATGAACAGAGCACACTTTTGGAAGTTCGAAGGAGTGATGGCTTTTCTTACAAGAACTTTTTAGGCAACTATTAATGGATTGAAGTATGCATCTTAAAATTCATAAATTGAAGCCCTAGCTCTCAGTACTTCAGAATGTGATTGTATTTGGAGATGGCAACTTTAAGGAGGCAATTTAGCTACAATGGGGTGGTTAGGATGGGGCTTAGTCCAATATAGCTTCTTCCTTATAAGAAGAGGATAGTAAGACAGGGACAGCGAGACATGCTAGGTGCCTGTATGAACAGAAGAAAGACCACAGAGGACACACAGCAGAGGTGGTCAGCAGAGGAAACCTCCGAGTTTCTGAAAGTGAGGCCTCAGAGGAAACCAATCCTGCTGACTGTTTGATCTTAGACTTCCAGCCTTCTGAACCAAAAGAAAATGCATTTCCATTGTTAAAGCTACCCAGTCTGTGGTACTTTGTTATGTCATCATCAGCATTTTCTTTTTAAATTCTCTTGTTGGGAAATATATGTATATATATACAATGAGGTGAAAGTAGAAGTTACTTAGGCATGTTAGACTCTTTGCAACTCCAAGGACTGCAACCCACCAGGTTCCTTTGTCCACGGGATTCTCCAGGCAAGAATACTGGAGTAGGTTGCCATTTCCTCCTTCAGAGGATCTTCCTGACCCAGGGACTGAACTTGCAACTCCTGCACTGGCAGGCAGATTCTTTACCTATGTGCCATCTGGGAATCTCATACCATGAGGTCCAAAAGGCGTAAATATAAAGCTTCCTGAATATGATAAAGCAAATGCATTTATGACCACCTTTCAAGTCCTCTTTCCTTCATCCTCATTTAAATAAACAATGCCATTTACTTTTCCCTTTTCTTTTTTATCAAGTTTTCTATAAAAGGATTGATGAAAATGCATTGTTTCTGAATATGATTTCTTTCATTACATAGCAGGTTTTCATGGACACTGTTGAGTAGGTCTGTGCTGTATTTGTTTCGTCACTGTGCAGAATTCTCTCTCAAGAATACAGTGTGTTTATTTATTCATTCAACTGTTAGGGGACAGTTGAGTTGTTTCTGGCTTGTGCTACAGATAGTGAAGTCACTCTGAAGTTCTCCTGTGTGTGCTCTGGGGCACAAGTATCCTTGATTCTCTGCGGTGTGTAATTACAAGAACAGTTCAAGGTCAGAAAGTGGGTAGCTTCAACTCCACTAGATAAGGAAAGCCAAGTGTTTTCTGAAGAGGTTGTCCCAATATATATACACTTCTTCTTTCAGTGGATGAAACTTGCTTCATGATAACTAGTTTTTAGTCATTTTAATGTGCATATAATGATATCTCTTTCCAGTTTTAGTTTGCATTTTCTTCAGTAATAATGAGATTGTAAACTGTTTTATATTTTTTGAGCATTTAAATTTCTTCTTACATTACATTTCCATTCACCTTTTTAATCAATACTTCTATTATGTTTTATCTTATTATTTTTCTTTAAATCTTTATTGAATTTGTTACAATATTATTTCTGTCTTATGTTTTCATTTTCTTTTTTCTTTTTTTGGATTCGAGGCCTGTGGGATCTTGACTCCTTGACCAGGGATCGAACCCACATCCCCTGCATTGGAAGATGAAGTCTTAACCACTGGACCACCAGGGAAATCCCTCTCTCTCACTGACTTGTCAGAAATCTTTATTACCGCTTCTGGAATCAAGCTCTTCAGCTGCTGTGTATGGTGTAATAATTTTCTCCCTTTTTGTGGCTTACTGTTTTTTTTTATTCATTAGTGATATCATTTAATAATATAAATTCTTACTTTTAATGTAGTTAGCTTTATTCCAGCTGTTTTTAATTTTATATTATTTAAAATAAATTTTCCTCTGCCCTGAATATATCCTCCAGTATTATCTTTTAAGAGCTTATTAGAAAGAAAAAAATGAATGTCTTTCAGCCTTGCATGACATTTGCTTCCGTCCAAAACATCTGTAAGGCATATGACCCATATCAAAAAGTTATTGAAATTTGGTTCCATCCAAAACGTCCATAATTATTTAATTATTTAATTGCTCAGTTGTGTCTGACTTTTTGTGACCCTTTGGATGGTAGCCCTCCTATCCATGGGATTTTTCAGGCATGAATACTGTAGTGGGCTTCCTGCAGTGGTTTCCTCCTCCAGGGAATCCTCCTGACCCAGGAATCAAACCCGCGTCTCCTGTGTCTCCTTCATCACAAGTAGATTCTTTACCTACTGAGCCCAGGCTTCGTGGCTATAGTAATAATGTCTGACTCTCTGCTACCTCA
This sequence comes from Antilocapra americana, assembly GCA_007570785.1. Lineage (NCBI taxonomy): Eukaryota > Metazoa > Chordata > Mammalia > Artiodactyla > Antilocapridae > Antilocapra > Antilocapra americana. The sequence goes on along the minus strand of ML660770.1, from coordinate 1,219,586 downwards.
TAGCCAGGCTTCTCTGTCCATGGAGTTCTCCAGGCAAGAATCCTGGAGTGGATAGCCATTCCCTTACCCAGGGGAATCTTCCCAAGCCAGGGACTAAACCTGGGTCTCTTGCATGGCAGGCAGATTCTTTACCACTGAGCCACCAAATGGTTTTGGACAGGATCAGATATCAAGGAGCTTTTGACGTGGACCAGATATTTCCACGGACAATTTGGACAGATCCACGTATGACCAAATACCAAGAAGCTTTTGGAGTGAACCAAATGCCTTATGGATGCTCTGGGAAGTTCAAATGGCCTTGCAAATATCAAGGGCCTTTTGGCATGAGCCAAATACCTTACGGACCAAATGTCTTATGGATATTTTGTACAGAACCAAATATCAAGGACATTTTGGACAGGACCAAACGTCTGTTAACCATATTCCATATTTAGGTGTTAGAAAAGCTTGTTCAGAAAAGCTTCACTCCCCTGCCACCCGGCCCTTGGGTGTGTACTCTGGTCCTGATCTGTGACTTACTGTGACCACTAAAATGCAAGAGCTTCAGCGGTGGTTACATGGCGCTGCTCAGTCTCTACTTTCTCCATAAGAAGAGCATGCCCAGGACAGCAGCTGATAGAAGCAGGATACCAGACTCAGGGAGCACACCTGAAGTTCATCTGCATCCCAAAAACAAGCCCAGTGACCTCAGATGGAAGCAGAGTAGACCCAACCAGCCTGAAGAATTGAAAACAAGGAAAACAGTAATGTTCTAAGGCACTGGATTTTGTGGCTGCCTGTTTCCTACACCACTGTAGCGATATCCAGGTTACGTAGATTTGGGTCCAGCACAGGGCAGGTGCTGGTCTATTAGACATCACCTGTTGTGGCCTCTCAAGGTCAGCAGAATTGCCAGTGGGATTCTGGTTGCCTTTCCCAAGGTAGCAACATGGTCCAGGACAAATGAAACTCATCTGTCTGGGTTCCAGATCTTTGCTTAAACTCGTCTTGGTCATGTAATTCTCATTAACTTCCCAGCTCTTTGATGAGATTTACACTCTAACTTCAACCATTTTTCATTATTATTACAGAGCATATTGGCCCCTATTCCCATCTCAAGCCCATTGCTACAGGATGGACAGGTAAGACAGACTGACTTATTAACTTGTCCTGAAAGGTGAGCACATCCTTCAAACACCTACTCATATGGTTGTCCATTGATTTGATGAGAGCGGAGTCCTCCCGCCCCACTTCTGAGCATGATGTTCTTTGACCAGTGGTAATGGTGTGACAGTTCAGTATCAGCATCTCTCTGTGTTATATTCTCTTCCATCTCTATAGCCTCTAGTCAGGTTCAGGAGGTACCTTATTCTACCTGGGCATTTCTTATCATTTTCTAATGGGTTGCTCTGACTCCATTGTCCCCTTCCCACATTTTTCACTCTGCTTATGCCAGAAAAATCTGTCTAGCTTGAAAATATGGGTATGACCCCATGCTTCTTACATCCACAACATCTTGGTATGACGTCTTCCAAAAATATCTGATGGAACTCACCAGCAAAGGCATCCATGTTTGGCCTTTTATTAATGAGAAGATTTTAAATAAGAATGCAATTCTTTAACATATAATGCAATTAGTATTTTCTATTTCTTTCTCCACATTTTTTATGAATTGCTTTCCAGTGAATTTGTCCCATTTCTTTAAACATTCAAGTGTGCTGCCATATAACTGTTTAATTTTTTTTTTAATTTTCTTTACTTTATTGTGTTGGTTTTGCCATACAGTAACATGAAACCACCATGGATCTACACATGCTCCGCCTCCAGAACCCCCCTCCCTTCCCCCTCCTAACTCCCTCCCCCTGGGACATCCCGGTGCACCAGCCCCGAGCATCAACACTGGGCTGGTGATTGATTTCACATATGGTAATTAACATGTTTCAATATCATTCTCCCATATCATCCCACCCTTGCCCTCTTCCACAGAGTCCACGTGTCCGTTCTATACATCTGTGTTCCTTTTGCTGTCTCGCATGCAGGGTTCTCATTACCATCTTTATAATTCCATATATATGTGTTAGTATACTGTATTGTTGTTTTTCCTTCTGGCTTACTTCACTCCGGATAATAGGCTCCAATTCCATCCACCTGAGTAGAACTGCTTCAAATGAATGTTTTTTTTTTTAATGCTGAGTAATATTCCATTGTGTATATGGACCACAGCTTTCTTATCCATTCGTCAGTTGATGGGCATCTAGGTTGCTTCCATGTCCTGGCTATTGTAAACAATGCAGCGATGAACATTGGGGTACACATGGCTCTTTCAGTTCTGGTTTCCTCGGTGTATATGCCCAACATTGGGATTGCTGGGTCATATGGCAGGTCTATTTGCAGTTTTTTAAGGAACCTCCACACTGTTTTCCATAGTGGCTGTACTAGTTTGCATTCCCACCAAGAGTGTAAGAGGGTTCCCTTTTCTCCACATCCTCTCCAGCATTTATTGCTTGAAGACTTTTGGATGGCAGCCATTCTGACTGGTGTAAAGTGGTACCTCACTGTGGTTTTGATTTGCATTTCTCTGATAATGAGTGATGTTGAGCATCTTTTCATGTGTTTGTTAGCCATTTTTATGTCTTCTTTGGAGAAACGTCTGTTAAGTTCTTTGGCCCACTTTTTGATTATATTGTCTTATTTTAATTTTAATATCCATGCATTATGTTCAATGTCTCTTTTTTATTCTTGACATTAGTAGTTTCTATTTTCTTTTATTTGATGCGTTTTACTCAGGATTTAACAATTATTTATTCCTTTTCAAAGGCAAATTTTTAAAGAATGGCTTAATTTTATTAAATAAGTAACATTTGAAGCTTGAATTTATAAATGGTTAGAGTATCACATGGGCGTCCCAGGTGGCACTAGTGATAAAGAAGCTGCCTGCCAATGCAGGAGACATGAAAGATGAGGATTCAGTCTCTGGGTCGGGAAGAGCCCTGGAGGAGGAAATGGCAACCCACTCCAGTATTCTTGCCTGGAGAATCCCATGGATAAAGGAGCCTCACAGGCTACAGCCCATAGGTCCGCACAGCATCGGACACAACTGAAGCAACTTAGCATGCATGCACACATATAGTATCACATGATTTGAAAATATAGAGGAGCTGTAAGAAAGTTCTAAAATTATTTTTATGAATTGGAGTTGAAAGGCAAGATATTGCTCTTATTCTTAATAAAATTATTTATATTGTTTTATATTTATTAATTATACATATGTATCAATTTGAAGAATATTAAAATTCAATTAAGGATAGATCATAACAGTACCATCCTTATGGAATGCTGTGAGAATTAAATAAGATAAAACATGTACAGTGCTTAGCATAATATAGACATTTAATAAATGACAGCTATTTTAAATGTGATTTTTTTCTACAAACATCATTATAAAAGCATTAATGCAACTCTAAATACAACAAGAAAAATTTTACTTTCCAAATACATTACATAGTGTTCATTTGTCTTTGCTCTCTTTGATTTTTATTGCAACACACATTTAGTTTTACATAGCAGGGATAATAATGAACACATATGTTTGTAATTTTAAACATCATATTAACTAAATTTTTGTGTTTCAATAGATATTTTAATCAGTGGTTTACACCTCATTTGCCCAGTTTGATACAATGTACTTATAACTGTCTTATTGTTGGTGCTTGCTTTTATCTGGCTATTATAAATAATGCTAAAATAAACATATCTAACATAAACACAAATACTTCATAAACATCTCTAACATAAAATAAACATCTCAACTGTCTTATTTTTGGTGCTGATTTTTTATCTGGGCATTATAAATAATGCTAAAATAAATATCTCTAAATTTTATGGTTCTTTTGGCTTTGGATAATTTTATCCATTTCAATTCTCAAAACTGAGACTGTTGCTTCAAGGCACATGACTGAATATATTTCCCTTAATAACGTATTTTCATATTTCTTTTCAAAATAGCTTTGACACTTTGCATCATTGGCAATATCTGACTCTATTGATTTCAGCAAAGCTTTGATAGCATTGGCTGTCATTAACACTTTAACTTTGTGCTAAATTTTGAAACTAGACAATAAATAATATGCTATTTTCATCCAGAAAATGGACCAATACTGCTGAATGAACAGTGTCATCATCAGTGCAGATCTATCTTTCTCTTGGAATTTATCTTCTAAAAAATAAACAGTTCAACAAGTCACTCCCCAGTTGAGCAGCATCTTGGATAAAGTTTGAGCTCCTTCTCCAGGTATCCAAGGCTTTTCAACTTGTGATCCTAACCAATCCCTTCCCTTCCAACTCATCTTTTAGTTTTTTCCTGCATCTTGCCCCGTATGCTCATTATACTAATCATTCACAGAGCAAAGCATGTCATGCTTCCACCTGACTGTGCTTTTATTACACAATTTCTTTTTCTGAAATGTCATTTCCTATCTTGCTACTTTTGAAAGGCCTCCTCCTATCTCAAGTCTTCCCAGACCAGTATCCTCTAACCAGCACTTACAGGATTCACTCTTCAGCCACCATGATACTTTTCAAATACCCTTTTTATAGCCCTTTCTATATTGTGTTTTGATTATTCTGTCCCTATGTATTTTGCCAGCTAGACTCAGAGTTCCTTGAAGGCAGGAAACCATGTCTTATTAATCTTGTGGTGTTATCCTTGTGACTCACAATAAACACAAATTGATTCATTGATTACAAATGAATAGCATCATTTCATTCATCTTGCTGATCCACTTTAAAAGAACGAATGTAAGTGCCTGCGTATGTGTCTTTGTGTGACCTTTATTTTTACATTGTATAAGAAAAGGAGCTGAAAAGAGAAGTTTCTAGGACAGGTTATTTCAGTTCAGTTCATTTCCATGGAGGATGACAAAAAGTCAATTTCAATCAGCATGTATCAATGCTCTGTGGATCCAATTTTAGTCTGGAGTTTTACGCCTTGCACACAAAGTATGAATTCTAGTTTCCTGACATGCTGTTCCCTTAGTTTATTCTCCCCTGCCTCCATTAGAACTTTCAAAATTGTCTGCTTCTGATTCATTCATGAATCTGCTATGTGAGGTGCTCAGTATGTTCAGACCACTCTTTTTATCTTGGACTGATTATCCATGATTGGAAAGAATGAAGCTGATTCCTTGCGTGGAAACCTCAGCCTGACTTCACTGTCTCTTCTGTTTCCAGTGTCTCAGCAACCTCAGTCTATCTTATCCAGGGCATTTTTCTGCTTCTGGGGGTGGACGATGTTTCAGACTGCCTCAAAAGAAGCAACATGGGATAAGGAGAAGGAATTGGACCAGGAGAAAAGAAAACCGCATGAGACATCTAACCCCATGGAATTATCCATTCAAATGCAATTAATGTGCTTGGAACCATCAGCCCCTCTCGGGTTCTAGGCAGAGCTCTGCCAAGAATGCACTGCACTGAGGGTTTATTGCGCATTTCAGAAGCGCTCAAGTCTGCTACAAATAAAAGAAGGGTGCTGAATTCAGGTCTGAAACTCTCCTACTTTAAGATTAGCACCTTGATTGGGATTAATATATTCACACTACTATATATAAAATAGGGCTTGCTGATGGCTCAGCAGGTAAAGAACCCACCTGCCAATGCAGGAGACATGAGATGTGGGTTCGATCCCTGGGTCAGGAAGATCCCCTGGAATAGGGCATGGCGCCCCACTCCAGTATTCTTGGAGAATCCCATGGACAGAGGAGCCTGGTGAGTTACAGTCCAATGGATCGCAAAAAGTCGGACACAACTGAGTGACTAAGAACACATGTGCACATGTATAAAATAAATAATTAATAAGGACCCCCTGTAGAGCACAGTACTACTACTCAGTACTCTGTAACGACCTATGTGGGAAAAGAATAAGAAATATTGAAGTGAAAGTCACTCAGTTGTGTCTGACTCTGCGACCCCAAGGACTATACAGTCCGTGGAATTCTCCAGGCCAGAATACTGGAGTGGGTAGCATTTCCCTTCTCCAGGGGGTCTTCCCAACCCAGGAATCAAACAGAGGTCTCCTTCATGGAAAGCAGATTCTTTACCAACTGAGCTTTGAGGGAAGCCAACAAAATATATCTATATTTGTGGTATTAACAATTATATAACTTATCCAGAAAGGTTAGTAACTATACTGTCCATGGAATTCTCCAGGCCAGAATACTGAAGTGGTCTTTCCCTTCTTCAGGGAATCTTTCCAACCCAGGGACTGAACCCAGGTCTTCCGCACTGCAAGCAGAGTCTTTACCAGCTGAGCTACGACAGAAATGTAAGAACACTGGAGTGGGTAGCCTATCCCTTCTCCAGGGGATCTTCCTGACCCAGGAATCGAACCGGGATCTCCTGCATTGCAGGTGGGTTCTTGACCAACTGAGCTATCAGGGAAGATCCCTCCCCCCAAGAGTGGATATATGTATATGTATAACTGATTCACTTTGCTGTACAAAACTAACACAACACTGTAAATCAACTATACTCCAATTAAAAATATTTAGAGATTTGCATCTTAGGTGCATGACTATATAAAATGTTCACACAGTTCTTGGCACAAGCAACTGGGTGATGCAAGAGAGCAGGAGATCCAATGACTCAGGGATTCTGGGTTTGAATCATGCTCTGTCAATCTCAAGTTATGGAACCCAGAGGAGGTCACATGAGCTTTCATGTAAAAGGCAGACAATATTTCTAGTCCTGCCTGTCACATGGGATGTACTTGGGGTTAAAGAGGGGAGGGCTCCCTGGGTAAGCCAGGCTGTGATGCACATGCCTACCAGAAATAACCTGGGCTCTTGACCTAAAACCGTCAGCTCCTATCAGTCTGAGCCTGGAGAGCAGGGCTGCTCTGTTTCCGGCTGTTTGTGCAGCATCTCGTGTGGCATCCAGGGCAGCTGGGCCCTTAACAAATGCTTTGGTTCATGCTGCAGTGTCTGTGCCAGCCACTCAAATGGGCAACGTACAGGCTTGGAGGCTTCCCTAGCGCTTGGCATCTATTTGGAAAATCCATCCCTCCCATTTCAGGACTTAGGATACTTTTATAGCAGTTCCTGGCAGGATGGTAATATTGGGAAAAAAATGAAATATGCAGCATCCCATTTCTCAAAAAAACTACTTTAGCATCACACCCTGCAATTCCTACAATGCGTGGGCCAGGCAGTCAGCTGTGACTTGATGTTGCTGTAAATCTGGAACTTACAGATGCTTTCTTTTTTCATCCCTTTGTCAACCATCATTAAAGTCAGATTAAGATTAACCGAGGCCAGATCACATTCTTGAATCATACAAACACATTATTTGTCAATAAATCCAAAAGGTCTTGCCTCTCACAGATTTAACAGGTCTTATTCTGAGGCTAAGTTATCATCAGAACCTCTAACTGCATCTCACCCACAAACACAATCCCTGGAAACTTTGTGAAACATGAGGAAAGTGATCCAGGGCCATAGGAAAATGATCTGGATACAGTATGTCTGAATCATATTTATTTTATTCAGAATCTGCACAATAGTGGGAAAATACTACACATATTTTAAAATCAACTTGTGGGTCAAATTCTATTTCTGGCACTTAACTAGCTGTGTCACCTTAGGAAAGGGATAATATCAGAGAAATGTTTTCTATAAAACACCCATTGTCTAGTATGCTCCTAATAATCATTGGTTTCCTTTCTTCTTTTGTGAACAGAATTAATCTTGAACATGAGACTGTTGGGTCTATGAAATATTACATGAGAGTGGAAAAATGGAAAATGAAGAATTTCTTGAGACTGAAAACAGCATATGAAGGCCTTACTAATAAAACGTGTGAGTGTGTGTGTGTGTGTGTGTGTGCATGCATGCACACATGTGTGTATCAAGGACCAGAATGAGAGGGAAAGAAAATAAATGAATTTATAAAAATATTGATTAATGTAATGAGGATTACAGATTAAATAAGTGAGGAATAAGCAAAAATTATGCAAAATATATATACAAATGGTTTGTGAACATGTAGTGATGGTCACTCCATATGGAATCTTAGAGAACTGATTATTTCTAATAAAAATCTTTCCTATTTTCAGCAGAACTATTGGTGAGATAGATCAGAAGTGTACCTAAAGGGAAAGTATGTTTGAATTCAACCAAGTATTTGAAAAGTTTTATGTAGTGCATTTTTAAACAAAAAGTAGATACAAGTATGATCTCATTTTTCATTAGGTAAAGTTGAGGCACATAGTGAGTTAGTCACTTGCCCATAACAAGCTACTGATAAGGGCCACAGGCAGTATTTGAACCCAGGCCACCCAACTCCAAGGCCTGTACAGCTACCCACTGGAATCACTGTCTCTCAAAAAACCTCCCGTTTGTCCTGTTTAATAGACTATATTACATCAAGGAAAGTGCTATAGGTTGAATTATGTCTGCACCCAAATTGAGATGCTGAAGGCCTAACCCCCAGTACTTCAGAACATGAACTTAGTTGTAGGTGGAGTCTTTACAAAGGCAATCAAGTTAAACTTAAGTCATTAGGGTGAGCCCTAATATATATGACTGATCTCTTTATTAAAAAGGGGCTCAGAGACCAACACACATACAAGGAGAAAGCCATGTGAAGATGAAATGAGAGATCAAAGTTATGCTTTTATGGGCCAAGGAACACCATATATTTCTAGAAAAGCACAAGAAAGTAGAAAAGAGACAAGGAAGAGATTCTGTCATAGCCTCAGAGTGGTCAATCATGCCCAAACCTTGATCTCAGACCTCTGGCCTCCAAAACTGCAAAAGAATAAATTTCTGTTATTTTAAGCCTTCCAGTTTGTGGTTCTTTGTTAGGGTAACCCTAGGAAATTAACCAGACTGGACCTTCAATTTCTTTCCTCATTCACCTCCCTGGGTATGACTTCAATGAAGATAGGGACATGTCATTCCTCTTTGGAGATTCAGTGAAGGTTGGTGAAACTGATGAAATAAAATTGTTCAAGCAAAGCCAACAATAGGATGAAATCTGGAAAAAATAATATGTGTACATAGCATCTTCCTAGGCATCTCCACAAGTAGCATGGTGGTAAAGAATCTGCCTGCCAACACAGGAAATGCAAAGAGACACAGTTTCAATCCCTGGGTGGGGAAGATTCCCTGGAGAAGGAAATGGCAACCTCCTCCAGTATTCTTGCTTCAAAAATTCCATGGACAAAAGCCTGGCAGGTTACAGTCCATGGACTTGTAAAGAGTTGGACATAACTGAACAGCTGCGCACACACACACACACATAAAATATATAGGCATTTCCCCCTGTAAATGAGCATGCAATGAGCTTCATTTACATGGATTAATCATAGAAATTATTCAAGCACCTGATAGAGATTGAGCAATATATCTCTTTTAAGGATTTCTTCATAGTTGGCTAGAGGATTAGGTCTTTGGAAGTTTCTAAGAACTAGTTAGGTATTCCTGAGAGAGAATTGCACTGATCTCGTAAGATCTACGGGCTTCATCTATCACTATCAGACCTTCAGCAAGAAAGCTTCCAAGTAATGTATTTGATGCCCAGATGTGGGAGCATGACAATGTTCTGTTGCAGACAGCTCAGACTGCTCCTCACTCTTCAGCAGTGTCTCGATGCCACTACGAATCTAAGAGGGTAAGAGGTTGTTCAAGCTTGCTGCTGTCACTGCTGCGAAGTCACTTCAGTCTGTCTGAAACTGTGCGACCCCAGAGACCGCAGCCCGCGAGGCTCCTCTGGCCCTTGGATTCTCCAGGCAGGAATCCTGGAGTGGGTTGCCATTTCCTTCTCCAGGGGATCTTCTCAACCCAGGATTCAAACCCGGGTCTCTTCCGTCTACCTGCATTGGCAGGCAGGTTCTTTACCACTAGCACTTCCTGGGAATCCCTCTTCAAGCTTATGATCACAATGTGGAATATGATGGTCATAAAGCTTTTAAATGATTTTATTTGAACTAAAGGAAGCAGTGGGTTGAAATACATTTTTAAGACATTTTCACGGCATAGGACTATCCCTCTGAAGATTTCTACTACAGAACATTTTTATATAAAGAGCTGAGAGTTGATAGGCATAAACAAGTTACTTTCGAAAAAGAAACCAAAAAAATGAACTTCCAAATCAATAAGAGTATCTCTCACAAGAATATATCTACTTTGGTTTTTCATGTTGCTTTTCATGTAATCATGTTGCTATTGATGAGAATTTATGCCACAATTAGAAGGAGTTTATGCCACCCTTTTAAAGCACCTGGTCACTAGAAACTGGAGTTTGAATAAACTTGTGAATACTTGAACTGGGAATATTTACATCTGTCACGATGCTCATCAGAAGCACCTGCCAACCTCTTTCTGCTTATCTATAAATTATACATACATTGTACCTGTGTGACATTGAATTTTCTGCAGTTTAGCACTCCTGGAATCACATTTGACACATGAATAAACTACTTTTGATCAGCTCAGAATACACAGCTGGCAAAAAGGGGAAATAGGAAAAAGATGAAGAGATGCATCTCTGATTATTCTAGGCAAAGGGAAGAGAGAGGTGCTATTTTTCTAATTATTAACAGAGCAGGGAAAAAGGATTGATCGCAAAGGCAGGGGCAAAGAATGCCATGAATGTGAGCTTTTCAGCAACTTAGGAAGGGAAAAAATTACACTGTGCCTTTGTTGCAAAACAAGGTTGTCTCTCAGTAAAAAACGAAAACTGGGAGAGAAGACCAAGAACATTAACAGGGAGTCAAGAATTGTATTCAGAGCATTGCAAAGCACTGTACAGTAACATGAACCATAGAAAATTGGGGAATTGTGATAAAAGTGGAAAAGGACTCCGTGCCAAAAGCATGCTTTTAGATTTAGTGACTTCTGTAACGATAGCACAGAGTAGCAGCCAGTTACTGCATTGACTGTTCTGCAGAAGAATGATGAAAACTCTGGCATCAATTCCACGGTCTGGGATAGAGTGTATTTTTCGTGAAGATGCTAGACACAAAAACACCGCATTTGGACATGTATTCAAGCCAAAGTTCTGTTGCCAACTAACCGTGGGGCCACCGACACATCTTTTCATCTCTATAATCTTTGTTCCCTCATCTGTTATATGAAGGGAATAATTTCTCTTTTATGTCAGTGCATGAGATAACATATTTTAAATTCTGGTTTAAAAGTGGATGTTCAGTAACTGTTTATTCCTTCTGTTCTTTTTCATTAGAAATTCTGTGTTTAGCGTCTCAACTATCAGTATGGGTTTACTGTCCATTATTCGATTAAATCTATAGGGATGCACATTTTTATCAACAGTATCTGTGACTCATCATTTTACTGCATTGCTTAAAAGTCAAATGGCCTGGACTTGGAGCTCAGTTCCAGCACTTGGGGCAAATTATGCTGTGTGACCTTATGCAACTAACTTAACCTCTCCATGCCTCCATTTTCTCAACTATAGAATGAGCATAATGAGTCCTTACCTCATGGGACTATTAGGTGGATTAAATGCTTTAGTATTTGTAAAGTTCTTCGAGTAGAGACTTGTAAAGAGTAAGCTTCTTATAAGTATCTGTTCAATAAATATGTTTTGTGATTTAAATAAGAAACATCCCTTTCTCATTGACAAAACAGACATTTCCCTAATTGCCCCCCTCCACCTCCCAACCAAATGTGACATTAACTCTTTTCCCTTCTGCAACTAAGAACCCACCAAATGGGTGACCCTTCAGATCTTTTCTCTCATTCAACTATCATGTGGCTTAAAAATCCACACAGAATCCGTGTTCTAAATGAACATGACACATCTGGTTATCCAGAAAGAAAAAGGTCAAGAGGGAGGGGACATATGTACACCTGTGGCTGATTCATGCTGATGTTTGACAGAAAACAACAGAATTCTGTAAAACAATTGTCCTTCAATTAAAAAATAGATACATTTTTAAAAAAAGAAGAAGGTCAACCCTGCATATTGTAATTCAATGCACAACAGAACAGCCTTAGCCAGGTTGTGTGGGAAGTACCAAGGATCCTTCAAAGAAGGCAGCGTGTATGAGAATGCCTGTGTGTCCCGTCTCTGCCTCCCAGCAGCTGCTTCTAAACCTGCTCTCAGCTGAAAGCAAGTTTTCCAGGGCAAAGCTCGCAGGCTCAGGGAGGGTGCAGATCCCATCAAATCCTTTATGTGGACAATAAATAAGAAGTTGCCCATTATCCCACCTCTATGAGGAGAACAAAGAATGCTTTATTAAGTTTACCTTGTTCCCTTCTCATTATATTTCCCATCTTAATGGTCACTCAGCATTATAATGACCAGCGCTTATAGAACAGATAGTAAAGCTTATTAGCCTAACAGCCTGTGAGGAGCCTGCAGTAGAAAAAGATCTGATGCTAAATGCGCTGCTGGAATTCCTGGGATTTTATTTCATATTTAAGTCATTGATGGTGGGAGGGGGATTCTATTCTGTTTTGATTGATACACTATTTAGCAGTAAGCTGTGAACAAATAGGAGAGAGGAACAACTGACTCCAGTATGCCGCAGGGTTTGATATAAATAAAAAGTCAAGAACATATTCCTAAATATATAGTTATGAAAGTCAGGTTTGTCTGTTGGATGCAAAGGAAGGGTGTGGCTACAGACCTACCAGAAGGAAGGCATTAACGTTTCCACGGAGGCTATTACATGACAGGCATGGGGGATCCTGAGACTGAGGAGGTAAAAATAATCTCGATAATTATACATAATGTGATAATTGCTCTGACGAGGGAAGGATGTCTAAGACATGAATTTTTAGTACAAGGTTTCAAGCTGAGAATTCATCAGGAGATCCACGCATGAGCTTCAAATGGTGGACATGTCTAAGCAGCTGGTATGAACAATACTCTACAAACTCAGGTTTGCAAAAATTAGTCCAGCCTTTACTGTTTTTCCTAAAATCAAATGAAATCTGATGCTAAGCACAGCCCTGTCAGGCTGGTGGAAAATTTAATGGAAATCACTCTGGTCTGGTCCTCATGGGGCAGCACAAAATGTCCAGCTAACTAAATCCTGAGTAAGTATCTTTCTGCTTTGGGGCTTTGGGTCACCATAGATGGGCTCATTGTCCAAAGCCCGAACTTCTTCTCTTTTTTGCATTGGTTAAACACTTTATTTTTTCTTAATTTCTATTTGAATATATTAATTTATAATATTGTTTTAGTTTCTGCTGTACAATCAAGTGAATCATTTCTGCATAGACATATAGCTACTCTTTTTTAGATTGTTTTCCCTTATAGGCTGTTACAGAGTATTGAGTACAGCTCTCTGTGCTGTATAATGGGTCCCTATTAGTTATCTATGTTATAAATTGTTGTTTAGTCACTAAGTCACGTCTGATTCTTTTGTGACCCCATGGACTTTCATCTACCAGGCTTCTCTGTTGATGGGATTTCCCAAGCAAGCATACTGGAGTGAGTTGTCATTTCCTTCTCCAGGGGATCTTTCTGACCCAAGAATCGAATCCCATATCTCCTGCAGCTCCTGCATTGGCAGGCAGAATCTTTACCACTGAACCAACAGGAAAGTCCTATTTTATATATAGCAGTGTGTATATATCAATTCCAACTTCTTAATTTATCTCTCCCTCACTTTCCCCTCTGGTAACCATAAGACTGTGTTCGGCATCTGTGACTCTATTTCGGTTTAAGGCTGTCATTCAAATTGACTGGAAGAATCAAAAGCTTTACAGACAAGTAAAAGCTCAGAGAATTCAGCACCACCAAACCAGCTTGACTACAAATGCTAAAGGAACTTCTCTAGGCAGAAAAGAGACCAGGTTAAAACAACCTTGTATACATGTAGACTGCGATATCAAAACGCCATGGGAAGAGCAAACCAACAAACTACAATAGATAGAGACACAAAATAAGCTCATTTTCAAAGCTGTGTCTTGCTGCTTCCGTATCAAGCCGAGGACACTGCTCAGGGTCCAGTCTCCTTCATGAGAAAGGCCCCCAGTGCCCTCTGAAGTTACCATTTCCTCCTAAGGACCTGTGCCTCGAGGGGTCATAAGATTATGTTCAGCTCCTGGCTTGTCAATCTTCCCAACCTGTGAATCAAACCTTTCTGCCTCCAGCCCTCTACATGAATTTCTTGTGTTTGTCATTTGTTCACGGGTTCAAAAACTTAAAGACTTTCTCCTGTATTTTCTTTTAAAACTATTAAGACAGCAGCGAGAACCCTGCATACCAGACAGCAAAAGGAACACAGATGTATAGAACAGACTCGTGGACTCTGTGGATGAGGGCAAGGGTGGGATGATATGGGAGAATGGCATTGAAACATGTGAATTATCATATGTGAAATCAATCGCCAGCCCAGGGTTGATGCTCGGGGCTGGTGCACCGAGATGTCCCAGGGGGAGGGAATCGGGAGGGAGGGGGGAGGGGGGTTCTGGAGGGGGAGCATATGTAAACCCATGGCGGTTTCATGTCATTGTATGGCAAAACCAATTAAAAAAATAAATAAATAAAATAAATAAAAATAAAAATATTAAGACATCCCTTGGACTGCAAAGAGATCCAACCAGTCCATCCTAAAGGAAATCAACTCTGAATATTCATTGGAAGGACTGAGGCTGAAGCTGAAGCTCAAGTAATTTGGCCACCTGATGCAAAGAACTGACTTATTGGAAAAGACTCATGCTGGGAAAGATGGAAGGCAAGAGGAGAAGGGGATGACAGAGGATAAGATGGTTGGATGGCATCACCGACTCGATGGACATGAGTTTGAGTAAGCTCCAGGACTTGGTGATGGACAGAGAAGCCTGGCGTGCTGCAGTTCATGGGATTGCAAAGAGTTGGACACGACTGAGAAACTGAATCGAACTGAATTGAAGGATCTGAAACTTTAAAAATATGTCTGGTTTTGATTTTTATTTATGGTGTGAGATGAGGATATAATGAACTTCCCTCGACTGGCCAGTACAATCTATTGACTATGCCGTCTACATTGTATATCACATTATCATTGGAATATAGGACTGTTTTAAGATTCTCTATCTATTTTCTTCTATTCATCTGTGTTGATTACCACTTTGCTGTAAATATTATGATTTTGCAAGTCATATCTTATAGGTCATTTCTTCATTTATTTTTTCCTTCAAACTTATTTTAAGTGATTATTCTAAAATTTATATGGAAAAATAAAAATACATGATTAGTAAGGTTACTTTTGAAATAGCTGAGCAAAAATAGTAACTTGTTCTAGTAGATACTAATATATACTAAAAAGCAAAATAATTTAAAGATATTAAAGTATGAGGCACATGAACAGACAAAGAGACCAATGACACAAAGAGCAAGGAAGCAGACACACATACACACAAACATCACACACACAAAAAACCAATAACCAATAACAGCAACAAAAATTTTGGATGTTTTGGTCCAATGTTCTCACATAAAAATAATAGTAATGGTTTGATAACTTCCATCAAAAACAGTTGATATTGTATTAAATTAATATTTAACAATTAACTTGAGAGAACTTAACATGTTTGTATTATTAAATCTTACACTGAAGAGTATTTTGTATCTTTCCACTTGGTGATATATTCTCTAATAATTCCTCAAAAATGTTTTGCAGTTCTTTCTCCAAAAATACTGTACATTTTTTGTTACATTTATTGTTAAGGATCTTATAATTTGTTTTTATAGTGAATGGATTCTTTTCATTGCAGTCTGTAATTAATTATTATGAAGTATATAAACACCATTGATTTTCATATGCTAATATTGTTTACAGCAACTTACATGTAGCACCTTATTAGTTTAAATAGTCTGAAGCTTTGCTTACATTTCTTTGTATGTAATCCTGTCATTTCCACTTTTAATTGTTTATATATTTTCTTTTCTTTTTAAGAGTTCCAGTGCTAAATGTAAGTGATGACTTCAAGCATTTTTGTTTCATTAATTTCAATACTTCTAACGGTCAAGGATTTCCTTGGTGGTCCAGTGGTTAAAGAATCGCCTTGCAATGCAGGGGTCCAGTCCCTGGAAGGGGAAGTAAGACCCCATATGCCTCATAGCAAGGCTCCTGATTCAGAGCCCACTCACTTTATTTGGGCTTCGCAGGTGACTCAGTGGTTGGTTAAAAAAAAAAAAAAAAAAACCTGCCTGCCAGTGTAGGAGACACAGCAGACGAGGGTTCAAACTCCGAGTCAGAGAGATCCCCTGGGGAAGAAAATGGCAACCCCTCCAGTTTTCTTGCCTGAAAATCCAGTGGGCATAGGAGTTCGGAGGGCTGCAGTCCTTGGGGTTGCCTAGAGTCAGATGCAACCGAGCACACCAAGGTCATCACTATGCGGTTTTTGTTGATTTGCTGTTTTTCAGTCGCCAAGTCCTGTCCAACTCTGTGACACCATGGACAGCAGCACGCCAGGCTTTCCCATCCTTCAGGGTCTCCTGGAGTTTGCTCAAATTCATGTCCATTGTGTCGGTGATGCTATCCAACCATCTCATCCTCTGCCTCCCTCTTCTCCTCCCACCTTCAATCTTTCCCAGCATCACGGTCTTTTCCAATGAGCCAGCTCTTCACATCAAGTGGCCAAAGTATTGGAGCTTCAGCTTCAGCATCAGTCCTTCCAATAAATATTCAGGATTGATTTCCTTTAGAACTGACTGGTTTGGTCTCCCTGCCATCCAAGGGACCCACAAGAATCTAGCACCACAATTTGAAAGTATCAATTCTTTGGTGCTCAGCCTTCTTTATGGTCCAACTCTCACACCCATACACGATTACTGGAAAAAGCATAGCCTTTGTTAGCAAAGTGATGTCTCTGCTTTTTAATATGCTGTCTAGGTTTTTCATAGTTTTCTTTCCAAGGAGCAAGCATATTTTAATTTCATGGCTGCAGTCACCATCTGCAGTGATTTTAGAGCTAAAGAAAATAAAATCTTCCACTCTTTCCATTTCTTCCCCATTTATTTGTCATAAAATGATGGGACCAGATGCCATGATCTTATTTTTTTTTAATGTTCAATTTTAACCCAGCTTTTTCACTCTCCTCGTATACCTTCCTCAAGAGGCTCTTTAGTTCCTCTTCATTTTCTTCCATTAGAGTGGATCTCCTCTACATATCTAAGGTTGCTGATTATTCTCCTAGCAATCTTGATTCAAATTTGTGAGTCTTCCAGTCTGGCATTTCACATAATGTACTCTGCGTATAACTTAAATAAGCAGGGTTCCATTATACAGCCTTGAGGTACTCCTCTCCCAGTTTTGAACCAGTTATTCCATGACCAGGTCTGTTGCTTCTTGACCTGCATACAGGTTTCTAAGGAGACAGACAAGGTGGCCTGGTATTCCCATCCATTTAAGATTGTTCCATAGTTTACTGTGATCCACATGGTCAAAAGCTTCTGCATAGTCAATGACTCAGAAGTAGATGCTTTTCTGGAGTTCTTTTGCTTTCTCTATGATCCAGCGAATGTTGGCAATTTGCTCTCCAGTTCCTCTGCCTTTTCTAAACCCAGCTTGTACATCTGGAAGCTCTCAGTTCACATACTGCTGAAGCCTAGCTTGAAAGATTTTGAATATAACCTTGCTAGGATGTGAAATGAGCACAACTGTATGGTAGTTTGAACAATCTTTGGCATTACCCTTCTTTTGGATTAGAATGAAAACTGAACTGTTCCTGTCCTGTGGCCACCGCTGAGTTTTCCAAATTTGTTGACACATTTAGAGCAGCTCTTTAACAGCATCATGTTTTAGAATTTGAAATAGCTCAACTAGAATTCCACCACCTCCACTAGCTTTTCCAGTAGTCATGTATGTATGTAAGAGTTGAACCATAAAGTAGTCTGAGCACCAAAGAATTGATGCTTTTGAGGTGTGGTGCTTGAGAAGACTCTTGAGAGTCCCTTCGACAAAAGGATATCAAACCAGTCCATCCTAAAGGAAATCAGGTCCTGAATGTTCATTGGAAGGGCTGATGCTGAATCTGAAGCTCCAGTACTTTGGCCACCTAATATGAAGAACTGACTCATTTGAAAAGACCCTGATGCTGGGAAAGATTGAAGGCAGGAGGAGGAGGGGACGACAGAGAATGAGATGGTTGGATGGTATCACCAACTCCGTGGACATGAGTTTGAGCAAGCTCCAGGAGATGGTGAGGGACAGGGAAGCCTAGTGTGCTCAGTCCATGGGGTCACAAAGAGTCAGACACTACTTAGCAACTTAACAACAGCAATCACTAGCTTTGTTCATAATAATGCTTCCTAAGGCTCACTTGACCCCTTATTCTAGGATGTCTGGCTCTAGGTGAGTGAACTACACCATCGTGCCCTTTGCTAAGTGTTTTTAGTAGATGTAAATTTAAATAATTTCTTTATATTCTTAAGATTTAAAAATTTTAGTTTTCATAAATGAGAACTGAAATTTTTCAGATATTTCTCTGTGTCTATTTATGGTTTATCTCATAATCTATTGATGTGATATATTGCATAAACTGATTTTATGATGCTGAACCATCTTTGAATTTCTGAGACAAACTCTACTTGGTCAGATTATATTTATTTGTATTTGCTGGATTTAATGTGCCACAATTTTTCAAGATTTTCACATCATAATTAATTGGGTGGATGAGCTGATAATTTTCTTTCTGAAAATGCCCCTGTGTGATTTAGGAATCAAGATTGTCACAGCCTCATGGAGTGAGTCGGAAATTTCTTTTAAGGCTTGTCTCTAACACCTTGTTATCTTTTTATTTGATGAGGAAACCAAGCAGGGGATAATTTTGACTGTAGATTAAATTTATAAAATATTGAATGTATTACTCAGGTTTTTACTTCTGTAGTCTCTTTTCAGGGTTTCTCAGTCTTGGAACTGTTGACATTTTGGGTTGGATAATTCTTTGTCATTGAAGGCTGTCCTGTGCTTTGCAGGATGTTTAGCGGCATCCTTGGGGCTCTATCCACTGGATGATAGCAGCACCACCCTATCCCTACCCGCAGTTGTGACAACCAAAAATGTCTCCAAACATTGCCAAAGTCTTCGGGGGTGGGGATCTTTCCGTGATTAAGGCCCATGGGTATGACCAATGTAATTATAACACTTTCCTGACAGTGCTAATGTGAAAATTCAAAGAATGCTAATTGCTCAGATTATTGTTCTGGTTAAGAGAAGATTGTTGATAAATGTTGGCTCTTCCTATTCATTTTCTAAAATTAAGTCATCAAGTCTTGTCTTTCCAGATGAGAAGAATGTTTGTGTGTGCTCCCCCACCTCCTGCTTGGAAGTAACTTCATTGAAAAATTATTAACATTTTTTTTTTGGTCTGGCAGATGAGAAAATGAGAACTCAGTTTGTGTTTTACCAGTCTTTCTTTATATTTTCAAGTATGGAATATACAAAGTTCTCAATTCAAAATAATCAGGGCTATAACCATGCAGCATACATGTGCATGCTAAGTCACATCAGTCTTGTCTGGCTCTTTGTGACCCCATGGACTGAGCCCACAAGGCTCCTCCTCTTTCCACGGGATTCCTCAGGCAAAAATACTAGAATGGGTTGCCATGCTCTTCTTCAGGGGATCTTCCTAACCCAGGGATCGAACCCATGTCTCTTACATCTTCTGCATTGGGAGGCAGGTTCTTTACCACTAGTATCACCTGGGAAGCCATGCAGAGTATAGTCAATTGACTCTGGAAGGGATTCTTTCAAAGAGAGATTCTTATCATGAAAGCTGACTTTTTACAAGTTTAAACTGTGCTGTGCGATCCATAGAGCATGCCCTATTTTCTTGGAAGGACAAAGGCTAAAATTAAATGTCACATTTAAATCCTTGGCTGCTAAGATAATGCCAATTGCATCTTTGCCCATTTTCTCATTGTGAAGAATTTTTGAATTTCATAGATCTCCATGAAAAACAGCCTCTTTCAAACAGAGGTGAGCAAAAAAAAAGAATTCATTTGAATCAGTTCTACTCAGGTGGACGGAACTGGAGCCTATTATCCAGAGTGAAGTAAGCCAGAGGAAAAACAACAATACAGTATACTAACACATATATATGGAATTTAGAAAGATGGTAATGAGAACCCAGCATGCGAGACAGCAAAAGGAACGCAGATGTATAGAACAGACTTGTGGACTCTGTGGATGAGGGCAAGGGTGGGATGATATGGGAAAATGGCATTGAAACATGTTAATTATCATATGTGAAATCAATCGCCAGCCCAGGGTTGATGCTGGGGGCTGGTGCAATGAGATGTCCCAGAGGGAGAGAATCGGGAGGGAGGAGGGAGGGGGGTTCTGGAGGGGGAGCATATGTAAACCCATGGCGGTTTCATGTCATTGTATGGCAAAACCAACACAATAAAGTAAAGAAAATTTTAAAAAATTAAAAAATAAAAAAAAAAAAACAGAGGTGAGCTCATGGACTGAAAAGTTACTGTTCCTACTGCTGCTGCTGCTGCTAAGTTGCTTCAGTCGTGTCCGACTCTGTGCAACCCCATAGACGGCAGCCCACCAGGCTCCCCTGTCCCTGGGATTCTCCAGGCAAGAACACTGGAGTGGGTTGTCATTTCCTTCTCCCTGGACACATAATAGAGGAGAAGCAATGTGGTTTTCAATTTCCTGCTCTGACACTAGCCTGGAACTCTGAGGAAGGATGGATACTTTGTGAACCTTTATTTTCTATTTTTACTTTTGAAAACTCTGCCTTAGAGGATGAACGAAAAGCATAACATTCTGTTGGCCCAAGAGGTAGAATAAGATAACTGGAAGAGTGTTTCCTGGAGCTAGTGTCTTTCACACCTTCAGGTGATGACTAAGAGGTTTTGAAGATAAATGGCCTGAATATCATGAATGTCATCTGTTTTTGCGGCATCCTGGTTGTGTGATTTGGTCAGCTTAACCTCTCTGTGCACTCACTTCAGCTCCGTCCAGTGGAGTCCCTGTTAGTAACTCTCTTCCAGTGCTCTGTGAAGAACCAATAGCTACACTGGGTCAGTTACAGGAGTCCTTAAAACAGTGTTGAACAAACCTCAGTGCTCAATAAATTAGCTTCTATTGTTATAGTTATTATTGTTCTCATTACTGTGATCAACCATAAGTCCTTTCTGCTTCCACCTCCAGTCTTGCAAGTGGAGAAGGACATGAATTCCTAACAATTACAAATTGCTTGTGCTCTTTGAAAACGTTCCACACATTAAGGGCACTTATTCTGGTTTCAAACTGGGGCAAATGTTTTTTTCCCAGGGGGCAGTGGTCATTGTATAGCATCCTTTTGGGAAAACAAAAACAAACAAACAAAAAAACTAGCAGACATTGCCAGCCTCAGAGATCTAAGAAAGCAGAAAAGGACTTTAGGGTCCCATTTCCATGAAACTCCATGGGTGAGACTGGAGTGGCTAGGCAGTTCCCATTCTGTCCTCTGTACTCTTCTCCACCAGGGGCTGGGAAAACTGCAGGAGCAGGGAGCCAGTGGAACTGTACAGGCTAGCTCCCTAGAAGATTGATGGGTTTCTATTCAGGGTCCCAAAGCTCAGGCTGTCTCCCTCCCACATGGGCTAGGTAGACCCTGCCAGCTTCCAGGGGTTAAAAATAATGCCAGTCTGTATATCACTCAGGAGGAATCTTGGAGAGGAGTTCATGTGGAAACCAGAGATCTATAGCCCCCCAGGAGGAATTCAGACTGGAAGTCTCAGCTAAGGAGAGGGAGAGCCAGCGCCAGCTAAGCCCCGCTGGGAGTCCATGAAAAACGCTGCTTCATCCTCCTGCCTGTGATGTCAGGGGCTGCAGAACACACAGCTCTAAGTACACAGCATCATCCTAAATAGAACTTGCTGGAATGTCAAAGGCTTTGTCAGATTTCCATAGGTCTTTTTAGGGTAATCACCTAGCAAGAATTACATTCTTAACTTGCTGAGGTAGCGGATGCTGCATAAGTAGGAAGCATCGATTTACACAGTGGACATTTCTAAGTAAAAGTCATCATGCAGTGAAAATGGCTTTGTATGCACATAACAAGGAAACAAAAAAAAAGTCTTTTTTTTTTCCTTCTTACCTTCAACGAGAATGATGACTACATTTATCATAATAGTAATCATTAAATGCAAATTATTTGGATACTTCCTGGATGGCAGAGTGGTAAAGAATCACAGAGAGGATGTTGGTTTCATCCCCGGCTCAGGAAGATTCTCTGGGGTGTCAAATGGCAACCTGCTCCAGCATACTCACCTGGAGAACTCCATGAACAGAGGAGCCTGGCGGACTCTAGCCCATGGGGTTGCAAAGAGTCAAACACAGCTGAGTGACTGAGTACACACGCAGGGGAAACAGTGTGTGTGTGTGTGTGTGTGTGTGTGTGTGTGTGTGTGCACGCGTGCATGCGTGCTCGCACATGATAAAAGAGTGGCGTAAATATTTGGTGGCAGCTACAGCCCAGGACAAAACACCAGGATGTCGGCCAAAATAGTGGTGCCTCCTATATTCGACTACTAAGTTTTTTCCTTACTCTGGTATCCCTCACTGTATGAATCAGAGAAGATGTCTCTGTAAGGTCTCTTGAGACCCAAACAAGGGAATGGATCTGAGATGCTTAAAAACACTTGTTTTTGTCAAGTCGCTAAGTCATGTCCAACTTTTTGAGACCTCATGGACTGCAGCCTGCCAAGCTCATCTCTCCTCTTCTATTTCCCAGAATTTTCTCAAACTCATGTCCACTGAATCAGTGATACTATCTAACCATCTCATCTTCTGCCACCCTCTCTCTCCATTTGCTTTCAATCTTTCCCAACAAAAGGGTCTTTTCCACTGAGCTGACTCTGCATCATGTGGCATAAGTATTGAAGCTTCAGCTTCAGCATCAATCCTTCCAGTGAAAATTAAGGGTCAATTTTCTTTGGCATTAACCACTTTGATGTTGTAGTCCAGTCAGTTCAGTCACTCAGTCATGTCCGACTCTTTACAACTCCATGGACTGCAGCATGCCAGACCTCCTTGTCCATCACCAACTCCTGGAGCTTGCTCAAACTCCTGTCCACGATGGTGTGGTTCACTCACCTAGAGCCAGACATCCTGGAATAAGGGGTCAAGTGAGCCTTAGGAAGCATTACTATGAACAAAGCTAGTGATCGTTGTTGCTAAGTTGCTAAGTAGTGTCTGACTCTTTGTGACCCCATGGACTGAGCACACTAGGCTTCCCTGTCCCTCACCATCTCCTGGAGCTTGCTCAAACTCATGTCCATGGAGTTGGTGATGCCATCTGCTCCGGCCGCTAGCTGGGCGCAGTCGCTCTGGCCCGCAGAGCAATCAACGGGGGTTCCGAATCCACCTGAAAACGGATGAAAGGGGTGGGACAAGAGATGCGAAGAACGGCAGCAAGACAAAGGTTCTGATCAAGCTGCAAAACTTTATTGAGCGCAAGGCGATTATATATGGGGAGGAGGGGAGGGAGTGGGAAAAGGAAGGGGGGAGTTCTGACGGGCATGTAAGGAATACGTGTCTTGTGGGTGATTAGCCTGTCGGATATATGTTCGCCGCATGATCCTTTTGGTGATTTGCCAGCCGAATGTATAGCTGGCACGTAATCAGTGCCTTATATGGCAGCAGGCTTGCAGCGTTCCGAGCGTAATGGCTCTGGCTGATCGCATCAGCCGGCCGGGCCCCAACAGCCATCCAACCAACTCATCCTCTGTCAACCCCTTCTCCTTCTGCCTTCAATCTTTCCCAGCATCAGGGTCTTTTCTAATGCGTCAGTTATTCACATCAGATAGCCAAAGTATTGAAGCTTCAGCTTCAGCATCGTTCTTCCAATGACTATTCAAGACTGATTTCCTTTCTGTTCAGTTCAGTTGCTCAGTCATGTCCGACTCTTAGTGACCTCATGGATTGCAGCAATCCAGGCTTCTGTGTCCATCACCATCTCCTGGAGATTGCCAAACTCATGTCCATCAGGTTGGTGGTGTTATCCAACCATCTCATCCTGTCATCCCCTTCTACTCCAGCCTTTAATTTAGAATTCCCTTTAGGATTAACTGAGTCCATCTCCTCACAGTCCAAGGGATTCTTGAGAGTCTTCTCCAACACCACAGTTCAAAAACATCGATCCTTTGGCACTCAGCTTTCTTTATAGTCCAACTCTCATGTCCATACATGACTACCGGAAAAACCATAGCTTTGACTAGACAGACCTTGTTGGCAAAGTAGTGTCTCTGCTTTTTAATATGCTGTCTAGGTTGGTCATAGATTTTCTCCCAAAGAGCAAGTGTCTTAATTTCATGGCTGCAGTCATCTGCAGCAATTTTGAAGCCCAAGAAAATAAAGTCTGTCACTGCTTCCATTGTTTCCCCATCTATTTGCCATGAAGTGATGAGACCGGATGCCATGATCTTTGCTTTTTGAATGTGGAGCTTTACACCATCTTTTTCACTCTCTTCTTTCACTTACATCAAGAAGATCCTCAGTTACTCTTTGCTTTCTGCCATAACAATGGTGTCACCTGCATATCTGAGGTTATTGATATTTCTCCCAGCAATCTTGATTCCAGCCTGTGCTTTATCAGCCTAGTATTTCACATGATGTACTCTGCATTGAAGTTAAATAAGCAGGGTGACAATATATAGCCTTGTACTCTCCCTCAGTTTTGAATCAGTCCATTGTTCCATGTCCCATTTTAACTGTTGCTTTTTTATCTGCATACAGATTTCTCAGGAAGCATATAAGGTGGTTTGGTATTCCCAAACCCTTATGAATTTTCCAGTTTGTTGTGATCCACATAGTCAAAGGCTTTGGCATAATCAATAAAGCAGAAGTAAATGTTTTTCTGGAATTCTAAAGCTTTTTCTATCATCCAAAGAATGTTAGCAATTTGATCTCTGGTTCCTCTGACTTTTCTAAATCGAGCTTGAACATCTGTAAGTTCACAGTTCACACACTTGTTGAAGACTGGCTTGGAGAATTCTAAGCATTACATTGCTAGCATGTGAGATGAGTGCAATTGTGCAGTACTTTGAATATTCGTTGCCATTACCTTTCTTCAGGATTGGAATGAAAACTGACCTTTTCCAGTCCTGCAGCCACTGCTGAGCTTTCCAAATTTGTTGGCATATTGAGTGCAGCACTTTCACAGCATCATCTTTTTAAGGATTTGAAGTAGCTCAACTGGAATTCTGTCACTTCCATTAGCCTTGTTCATAGTGATGCTTCCTAATGACCACTTGACTTGGCATTTCAGGATGTCTGCTTTTGGGTGAGTGATCACACCATCATGGTTATTTGTCATTAATATCTTGTTTATATAGTTCTTCTGTGTTTTCTTGCCACATCTTTTAAATATATTCTGATTCTGTCAGGTCCATACCATTTCTGTCCTTTATTGAGCCCATCTTGGCATAAAATGTTCCTTGGTATCTCTAATTTCCTTCAAGAGATCTCTAGTCTTTCCCATTCTATTGGTTTCCTCTATTTCTTTGCATTGATCACTGAGGAAGTCTTTTTTATCTCTCTTTGCTATTTGTTGGAACTCTGCATTCAAATGGGTATATCTTTCCTTTTCTCCTATGCCTTTCACTTCTCTTCTTTTCATTGCTATTTACAAGGTCTCCTCAGACAACCATTTTGCTTTTTTGCATTTCTTTTTCTTGGGATTGGTCTTGATTACTGCCTCCTGTACAATGTCAAGAACCTCTATCCATAGTTCTTCAGACACTCTATCAGATCTAATCCCTTGAATCTATTTCTCACTTCCACTGTATAATCGTAAGGGATTTGATTTAGGTCATACCTGAATGGTCTAGTGGTTTTCACTACTTTCTTCAATTTAAGTCTGAATTTTGCAGTAAGGAGTTCATGATCTGAGCCACAGTCAGCTCCTGGTCTTGTTTTTGCTGACTGTATAGAGCTTCTCCATCTTCAGCTGCAAAGAATATAATCAATCTGATTTCAGTATTGGCCAACTGGTGATGCCTGTATGTAGACTTGTCTCTTGTGTTGTTGGAAGAGGATGTTTGCTATGACCACTGCATTCTCTTGGCAAAACTCTGTTAGCCTTTGCCTGCTTCATTTTGCACTTCAAGGTCAAACTTGCCTGTTATTCTGGGTATCTCTTGAATTCCTACTTTTGCATTCCAGTCCCCTATGATGAAAAGTACATCTTTTTTTGTTGTTACTTCTAGAAGGTCTTGTAGGTCATCATAGAACTGTTCAACTTAAGCTTCTTTGGCATTAACGGTTGGGCCTAGGCTTGAATTACTATGGTATTGAATGGTTTGCCTTGACATGAACAGAGATCATTCTGTCATTTTTTTGAGATTGCACTCAAGTACTGCATCTTTGGACTCTTTTGTTGACTATGAGGGCTACTCCATTTCTTCTAAGGGATTCTTGTCCTCATTAGTAGGTATAATGGTCATCTGAATTAAATTCACCCATTCCGGTCCATTTTAGTTCACTAATTCCTAAAATGACAATGTTCACTCTTACCACCTTCTGATTGACCACTTCCAATTTGCCCTGTAGTCCAAAGGACTCTCAAAAGTCTTCTCCAACACCACCATTTGAAAGCTTTGATTCTTTGGCACTCAACCTTCTTTATGATATTAAAAATCTAGTAGCCCCTTAAATGTGCCATTTTCTATGATTATCCTGGACAGCAATTTGCTTGATGCTTAATACATACATTTGAAACCAATGAGGAAGCAGGTGACCTGCTTCCCAACTGTTTGGCATCCCAACCCATGAGATTTATATTATGGTCTTTAGCATTACAAGTGATCATTCTAACATCATGAAATAGGCTTATTTCCTTACTGTGCACAATGGATTCAGCACATACATAAGTTCATTTTGTTATTTCTGTAGAAGTTTTATACATCCTCAGAATTTTCAACAATTTATCTGTTGGCAAATTCACCCCAGGTCCTCTCCTCTCTTTATACCTTGCTTGATATCTGCACATTTATTTTTGCTTATTTGGGTGATGGATGCAAACTTTCAAAAGGCTTGGTAAAAAAAGGTTTTTCCAGAATTAAAATCTTTGCTCAACACAAGGAAATCTGAGGCAATGCCCAACCAAAGTCCCCTAAATGCTAATACCTTTCCTAGTATGATTGTATTAAGTTTGAGCTTTCACATTCAGAATTTCACCAAACTCCTAAGTTTGCACCTTGCCTTCTAACTTGCTCCCTAGAGAATGGGTCAACTCTTCTTTCTGTATCCTTTTGGGTTTTGTCACTACTTCTGTGAGTGTGGATCTATTTCTCCACTAAACTCCTGCTACTGATACTATGTGTGCTTGTGACTCAGAATAGATCAGAAAATGGTTACTTAATTGTTTTCACTGAAGGGACAGACACTAGTTAATTTAACTTAATATTATTAGGACAATATCCAGCACACAAAGAAAACTGATGAATATTTATTGAATGAATTAATGACTGACTACATGATTGCTAGCTCCATATTTCTGATTATTCCTGTGGTCAGTTGAGTATGTGGAATTGCAGATGCCAATACGAAATTACATATGCAAGGGATTTCTTGGGGAAATTGTGAATGATAAAAGTGAGACATCAGAGTAGATGGGGAGAGCCATCAGACCACAGTGATGCTCGTATACCTGTGAAAGGAAGGAAGAATGTCCAGACCCAAGACAGGGGTCTGAGAAAGTCCTCTAGACTAATAAGTGTTCCTGAGCTGATGGTACCCATGAGAATGTCCCACATCAGGGGAAAAGGGTCAGAACCATTGTCCCTACCAGATTCAGGCACTGGGTAGGGACAGCCTGAGGCAAGGTGGTCTCAGCATTCATGGTGGCTGCAGCCGGGTGGCCCATCAGTCAAGATCACTCCCTGCAACTGATGTTCCTGGACAAAGATCTGAGCAGAAGAATTCCATGGCTACCAAAGGATATACAGATCCACTATTCCATAGAGGTTCAGCACCTGTTTTCTCAGACTCTTCCTGGTCTACTTGTCCTAGTTCTGGTTCTCTATGAAGCAAGCATCAAGATAGCTCCAGGGGAGTCACTGGTAGAAAGATCTGCTAATAGTAAAGCTGAGAAAGCAGAAGTGGGCAGAGAGAGCTTTCAGACCTGACATCTATGAAGAGAGAGGGAGAAGGGAGGAGATGAGGTAGGAGAAGTCTCAGATTGTAGCATTGATCTATGGAAGCTCTGCCTAGGATAGGGCTCTTGCAGCCAGCGCTGTCCATTTCATGAGCAGCTTTAATGTCCCCAGTGTCCAGTCACTGGCTGTGATCCATCCTGGGGAAGCACAGCCTCAGCATGTCCCTGGGGGTGGATCAGAGAGGCACATGCTAGAGATGTCAGTCAACTATCTCCCCCAGAAGCAAATAGCATGGGCAGCATATTTTCATGGATGCCTCATCTGTTTCTGAGATGGCCATTCTATCTTAAACACTACACTAACTCCTAAAGTGTGGTAGAAAGATTCTCACTCCAGGATTGCATTGGATATAACGCAGATATGATCAGATACTAAGCTGCTATTTTCCTTTTATGACAGCTCTGGTCCTACTGATGCATCTCTAGATGATTATCATCCTACACACTCCAGGGCAATACCTGCCCCAAATGATGTTACCCTTCACAGAGCCTTTAATTACGCAAGCAGACTGTGTTTACTGCCTTCATGCTTGGAAAGACAGAATAATGGGAGAAGAGGAGAGAAAGACAAATACAAAGCTATTACGTGTATTATGTAGATGCAGAAGCCAAGTTTGACTTGGACTATTGGTATTGAAGTGGTGAGAGTTCATCTCAATACTTGTTAAATAAGAAAGAAATTTTGTTCTTTTCTCTACCCATAGATTATCATAAAATGACTGAGAAGATTCAGGGAAAGAAAAGTGACATATTAATACCTGCCATGTGCTAGACATGAGTTTGGATGGTTCTGCAAGCATTTTTCTTAAGAGTTTATTTTATTTACTTTCTGACTGCACTCCATGGCATATGAGATCTCAGTTCCTCCACCAGGGATTGAACTCACTCCCCAGGATTGGAAGTGTGGAGTATTAGCCACTAGACTGCCAAGGAAGTCCCCTCCAGAAGTATTTTTATCTTTAAATCTCACAACAGCCCTAAAACGTAAGTGCTAACATCATTTAAAAAGTAAGAAAATTTAAACTTAGAGATGAAATGACCTGAATCCCCTTTGCATGCAAATCATAATATACAATGGACTAACCAGCTTAATTTTCCACTAGTGTTTTTACACCAGTGTATATGTATATATATGATTTTAAGCAATTATGCTGCTGCTGCTAAGTCCCTTCAGTCGTGTCCGACTCTCTGCAACCCCATAGACGGCAGCCCACCAGGCTTCGCTGTCCGTAGGATTCTCCAGGCAAGAGTACTGGAGTGGAGTGCCATTGCCTTCTCCTTAAGCAATTATAAATATAGTTAAGGATAATCATAAAATGTTAGAGCTTGTAAACTTCAGAGATCACACTATAGATCAGGATTTGGGAAACTTATTCTGCAAGGGAGCAGATTGGAAATATTTTCAGTTTTGCAGAACAAACAGTTTCTGTCACCACTACTCAGCCACGCAGTTATAGAACAAAAGCAGTATAGACAATAAGTGAATGCACCAACATGGCTATGTTCCAATAAAACTCATTACAAAGCTATGCAATGTGCTCGATTTGGTCCCTGGGCCATAATTTGCTGACCTGGGCTTCAGATTAAAACCAATATCATAGCTCAGTGAGTTGAAGTTCCTTGCCCATGGTCACATCACACTGACAAGCAGAGCTGATACAAATATAAAGGTCCTTTCTCCCCAGTGTATAGCAAATCCACTAAGCCTCTCTTCTAGGATGTTCACCAATTTTGAGATAGGAAAGCATGATACCTACTAAAGAGGAGAAAGAGAAAAGAGCAACAGGCAGGCTATGGAGGGCCTGGAATGCCACAGCCTGCAGGTACTGGGAAGGTCCGTTAAGTTAAAGGAAAGTTGGATCAGGGAAGCTAGAGAACAGCTATCAGAGAATACATTCAAAAGTGACTTCAGTGGTCCTTCTGGCATCCCTGAATAGTGAGAGATTTAAAAAGGGCTGCTATGGGGGCATTCAAGCAAAATACAGACAGCACGGCAGAGGACTTGGGATCTGCTGACTCTTTGGGGGCAGAGATATGGAGTATTTGGGGTGTGGAGTGGGTAGGAGCAGAATGTGCGTGGCTCTGTAAACAAGGCGGGAGATTAGTAGGTACTGAGCTGGAGGAAAGATGCATTGTGTGTATTGTGCAACTGGTGTATCATAGGCGATCAGAGAGATCTTCCTTTAAATGCTCAACAAACTGAAATTACTGCAGGCGGGTGTCGCACAAAAAAAGTGAATACCCCCAAGTGCAGTGAGATTTGAGAGCTTATATAGGATCTTAATAAGAGAAGGGGTAGTAGACCAATGAGTAAGTGAAACCACTCAGTGGTGTCCGACTCTACAACCCCATGGACTGTAGCCTACTAGGATCATCTCTCCATGGAATTTTGTAGACAAGAATATTGGAGTGGATAGCCATTTCCTTCTCCAGGGGATCTTCCCAACTCAGGGATTGAACCTGGGTCTCCTGAATTGCAGGCAGATGCTCTACCATCTGAGCCACAAGAGAAGACAATAGCAGGAGAGTAAATAATGTTTAGGGAAGACACACTGGCCCTCGGGAGAATAGATGAGAGGTGTGATAGTTTGTGACAAAGTTTGTCTGACTGTAGTGAGGTTGATGCTAGGAAAGAGGGCAATGTTAGAGATGTGGCTGGGGAAGCCGGCAGCTCTGGTGCTCTTGGCAGGGGAGTGAATGGACCAGTGACCCGGAGACACACCACAGACAAGCTGGGAGAGGCCAGGAGCGGCAAAAGAAGGCATCTAACTTCCATCTGGAGTTAGATGGAAATCCAGATGAAGGGGCATAGAGGGAGCTGGAGGCAGATATGTTTGCAGCTCTCTGTGCCCCACCACACTCCACCCCCCAGGTAAGTCCCCCTAAACTTCATGGAAGCATCACCTCCTCGTCAGGAGCCCTGCCTTCTCCTGCTCCACATCTTCTGAGCTTAGGAGAGTGGAAGGCACATTTCTCTGCACGTGAAGGAGTTTTACAACAGGCATCTCCCAATTACGACTCTTTCTATATTGATTATTTTCAACTGACACAAATTGTGAAACAGCAAATTCAAGGAGAAGATTTCTCTGAACTTCTTTTATCTGGTTTAAGACATATGCTCCCAAAGGAGCTAAAGTGTCATCAATTCTTTCCCGGGGAGTTTCATCAACCTGAGAAGATGGACTCATTCAGGAAATGAGACTAGAATTTGATACCACAGCCAGACAAACTTGGTCACAGACTATCACACCTCCCATCTATTCTTGTAAGGGCCCATACATCTTTCCTAGTAATTATTTAGTCTCCTTTAAGTGGACTAAAGGGCTTCCCTAGTGGTGCTGGTGGTCAAGAACCTGTCTGCCAGTTTAGGAGACACAAGAGACATGGGTTTGATCCCTGGGTTGATCCCTTGGAGAAGGAAATGGGAACCCACTCCAATATTCTTGCCTGGGAAATCTCATTGACAGAGAAGCCTGGCAGGCTACAGTCCATGGGGTTGCAGAGAATCGGACATGACTTAGTGACTAAAAATCAAGCGAACTTCAAACAATCTCTAATTAAGATTTTTCATAAGCTTGCAAATCTCACTGCATTTGGGGGTATTCAGTTTTTTTCTGAGATGCCCCCAAGCATGTATATTAAACATTAAAAAACATGAGTGTCCCTTCTGGTAATCTGTCATCAGTTTATTGCATACTGCCAGTGACCAAACCAAGCAGGGCAAAAGGGAAGTCTTCCCTCTCCTGCATAGTTGTCCAAGTCTCCAGATATCTTACACTTGCACTCTACCCTTATCCTCCAGACCCACACCTGCACGGGGGAGAGGCCTCTGGGACATTCACAAGGATGAGGGTCTGTGATTTTCAACCATACTCCCTGGGGCTTGGGGTAGTAACAGACTATCTCCTGTGAGTCTTCAGATGGAAATCAATTCAATGGGAATACCAGACCACCTGATATGCCTCCTGAGAAACGTGTATGCAGGTCAAGATGCAACAGTTAGAACTGGACATGGAACAACAGACAGATTCCAAATTGGGAAAGGAGTACATCAAGGCCATATACTGTCACCCTGCTTATTTAACTTATATTCAGAGTACATCATGAGAAAGGCCACTCTGGATGAAGCACAAGCTGGAATCAAGATTGCTGGGAGAAATATCAAAAA
Organism: Antilocapra americana; assembly: GCA_007570785.1. Lineage (NCBI taxonomy): Eukaryota > Metazoa > Chordata > Mammalia > Artiodactyla > Antilocapridae > Antilocapra > Antilocapra americana. The sequence continues at coordinate 1,187,324 of ML660770.1, read as the reverse complement.
CCTCAGATATGCAAGTGACACTGCCCTTATGGCAGAAAGTGAAGAGGAACTAAGGAGCCTCTGGATGAAAGTGAAAGAGGAGAGTGAAAACGTTGGCTAAAAGTTCAACATTCAGAAAACTAAGATCATGGCGTTTGGTCCCATCACTTCATGGCAAATAAATGGAGAAATTGTCACAACAGTGACAGACTTTATTTTGCAGAGGGGGGTGGGCTCTAAAATCACTGCAGATGTTGACTGCAACCATGAAATTAAAAGACACTTGCTCCTTGGAAGAAAAGTTATGACCAATGTAGACAGCATATTAAAAAGCAGAGACATTACTTTGCCAACAAAGGTATGTCTATTCAAAGCTATGGTTTTTCCCGTAGTCATGTATGGATGTGAGAGTTGGACTATAATGAAAGCTTAGCACTGAAGAAATGATGCTTTTGAATTGTGATATTGGAGAAAACTCTTGAGAGTCTCTTGAACTGCAAGGAGATCAAACCAGTCAATCCTAAAGGAAATCAGTCCTGAACATTCAGTGGAAGGACTGATGTTGAAGCTGAAACTCCAATACTTTGGCCACCTGATGCAAAGAACTGACTCACTGACGGGAAAAGACCCTGATGATGGGAAAGACTGAAGGCAGGAGGAGAAGGGGATGGCAGAGGGTGAGGTGGTTGGATGGTATCACTGACTCAATGGACATGAGTTTGAGCACGCTCCGGGAGTTGGCGAAGGACAGAGAAGCCTGATGTGCTGCAGTCCATGGTCACAAAGAGTCAGACACAATTGAGTGACTGAATTGAACATCTAGTTTTCACAGTATCCCTGAAGCCTAGCATAGTATCCAGGTCCTGGGATATGAGAGATGCAGAATAAATCATTGTTAAATAAATGAGCATATAAATCAATAGTTATCAATGGCAAGATGAGTATTCTAGCAGAGACATCAATTACAATCAAAACAGAAAAGAGGCAGGAATCCAGGGAAAAGTTAGGAAAGAACTTCTTAAGTCAAGTAACTTTTGAGCTTTAATCTTAAAGAACAGATATGTGTCAATGGGATGAGAGCCACCTTGTAGAGTTTCTTTATTATATTTTTTTTTATCAGTGTTTCATCCTGGAACTAGAAAGTAAGGTAAATAAAAGGTTCAGGATTGATGAACATTGACTCAGGATAGGCGTTTGCAGACATGTAATCTCTTTTCACCCTCATAAGTAGCCCTGTTAACTGAGTTTTATACTCATTTCAATTTTCACAATAGGGAAAATTAGGCTGACAGAAGATAAAGCTCTTTTCCAAGACTGTACCATTAACAAAGATCAGAGTTAACATCCAAAGTTTGGTGGGTCTGACTCAGGAGGGAAGACAGTTAAGCGACTGCACCAAGCATTTGTGTAGGGACCTAAGCAGAGATGACAGGAGACAGAAAATCATTGTCACCCTGTAAAAGATCTCAAATGCTCTCTTCCTTGAGCATTTCTTCTGATACACTTGCAAAATGGGCGATTCTGTCCAGAATCGTTGCACTAAACAAGGCCGACACTTTACAAAAGCTTTTTCAAGACCGGAGTCATTTGCATCATGCGTCAGCAAGTTGATAGGTCTTCGAGTCCCAGGAAACTATCAGAATTTCCATAGCAACGGTCAGCAGCTGGTTTGAGCAAAGTGTATGGTGCCTTGGCCACAATTTTCCCTTAACGATCAGTGGCTGGAGGCAGATTAGAGAATGGCATGCTGGTCCTCCAAACACAGCCAGCCCACCTGCCTCTCTGATAAACAGTGACCAGACAGCAAGATCTTAATCCGCTTTTTTAAATGTTTTGGCCTAAATAGGCACGACTGAGCGCATTTGCCTTCAAAAATTGGGAAGGAATGGTCGTGTTTACCTGCCCTTCAAACCACAGTGATGGGGAAACTATGATTTTTTTTTTCCCATCTATGTAAATCCTCACGTTTCATGGCTAATGTGCAAAGTGATTGAAAAGCCAATCTTATCTTGACAGGAGGCTCTCACAGGTCCCTTTCTGGGGTTCTGAACCCCCATGCTTTGGTCTTGACATCCTGTCTCATGTGCTCACACCCTATACTTTCACCATTCATTTCTGTTGGTAGATTGATGCTAACAGGACACCTGGAAGAAGGAAGCATTCCACTACTCTCTTGTCCTGGCTCTCATTCCTGCTGCTGCACCTGGACGTCCTGTATACCTGGGAACAGAGTGAATCACCCCCCACTGTTGTACGACGCAGGTTAAAGACGGTGGGGCCCAGGGCCCAGGGGTGTTAAGGGGCCACATCTGTCCTAAAATAGCCCCTTGAATCTCATGAAAGTAGTGAATCACATTCCTTTTTTTTATTAAATTGAAGTATAATTGACATAACATGATATTAGTTTCAGATGTTCAGTTTAATGGTTCAATATTTGTATATAGAAAAATACATCACCACACTAATTCCAGATAATGTCCATCACCACACATAGTTACAAATTATTTCCCCTTTATATTTTCTAATTTTATTTTATATTGGACTATAGCTGATTTACAATATTGTGTTAGTTTCAAGTGTACAGCAAAGTGATTAAGTTATACATATATCTATTCTTTCCCAATGATTTTCCCATTAGATTCTTACAGACTATTCAGCAGAGTTCCCTGTGCTATACAGTAGATACTTGCTGGTTATCTATTTTTAAAAAACTAGTGAGTACATGTCAATCCCAAATTTCCAATTTTTCTGATGAAGAAAACTTTCAAGATCTACTCTCCTATCTATTGTATGTCCATGTATATAGTTCAGTTCAGTTACTCAGTCATGTCCAACTCTTTATGACCATGGACTGCAGCACACCAGGCCTCCCTGTACGTCACCAACTCCCAGAGCTTGCTCAAACTCCAGTCCATAGAGTCAGTGATGCCATCCAACCATCTCATCCTCTGTCGTCCCCTTCTCCTCCTGCCTTCAATCTTTCCCAGCATCAGGATCTTTTTCAATGAGTCAGTTCTTCACATTGGGTGGCCAAAGTATTAGAGCTTCAGCATGTATACAAGGCAGTATTATTAACTTAATCACTCTGCTGTGCATTCCCCAGGACTTCACTTTATAACTGAAAATGTGTGCTTACGATCCTTCTCCCCTTTAGCCCACTCCCCACCTCATCCTCATCTTACGCAATCACCAATCCATGAACTTGGTTTTCCTTCCTTTCTTCCTTTCAGATTCTACATATGAGATCATATTGTATTTATCACTTTCCACCTGACCTTTTGCTTAGCATAATGCCCACAAGGTCCATTCATGTTGTCACAAATGGCAAAGTTTCATTCTTTTTCATGCCTGAATAGCATCATATATACATATCACATTCTATTTATCTAATCATCCATTGATGGACATTTAGGATGCTAACTTTTTTGTTTTCTTAAGATGTTCAGTTGCTTAATTTGACCTGAAGTCTGACGTTGCCCCTCATTTTTTCCCTATCTAATTTCCATCCAGCATCGCAGTGCACATTTCCAAGTGTGCCTTGCCACATATGAATGGTGTACCTACAATCGCTAAATTCTTGATTATGTTTATTGTCTTAACATTAGTGTCCTATGAAAGTCTTTGCTTGGTGATGTCTCTGAATCTCTAGAATGTAGTAGTCTCACACTTAGTATGTACCTAAGAAACACTGACGGAATGAATGTCTCCTTCTCTCTCCCTTGCACAGGAAAACTTGTCTGAGACTACAAAATAAATGCATGACATAGATGGAAAAATCATGTCTACCCCCAGCAGGGTTGAGAAGTGACCTGTTTTTCCCTTGAATTGATAGTCTTGGCAGCCTTAAATAACCGTAAATTGTCTTATCTGGGTTTCTAGCAATCACCAAACTTTACCAGCTGCAATACCTAGCCTCTGCATTTCTGAGTGTTTTCCATCCAATTACACCAGTAACCACATTCTTATGCCCTCATATTCATCTAAACTGGGTCAGTCACCTATTCCTTTTTCCACATTTTCTAGGCTAATACGTTTTTACCTTGAGGACTCCAAAAATTTTAGGGAGTGAAAAGACACAGTGAGAAAACAAAACTAAACAGAAGCAACTTTTGACTGTCAGTATCAAGTACACAAGGACTTGAGTCCCAGCTCTGTCATTTCCTAGGTCTGTGACCTTGGAAAAATTATTTAAATACATTGTGATGCTTTTTCTTTGTATGAAAATGCTCATGCTAATCTCCTCGAAATAATGTATGTGAAGTCCTTAACCTCATATTCAGAACATCATGAGTGTTTGATACATTTTTTGGCCTCTATTCTGATTTTTAAAAGACTGGACAGAAATCCACCTACTGAAGGTATATTAATGCTTGCATGCTTTTACTCTGTAGGTATTTCTGAATGCCTATGCTATTCTAGGTGCCTTCCTGGTTAGGAATAGTGATATGGTGAAGCATCAACAGAGCCAGCCCCTGCCCTCCTTGAGACCAAAGACAATAATCAATCAAGCATCAACTGAATGGAAACCAAGTGCGTTATGTGTCAGGATAGTGGAAGAGGACAGACCTTCAGACTTCCTTCCCACTGGAGTCTTTCCTTCAAGGGTCTCTTAATGAGGAGTGATGAATTTCAGACCAAATGAGTAGCACTCAGTGTGAGTGAAAGATGCTTCATCCAAAACACTGCAGTGTGTTAGGATCAAGGAACTTGCCCAAGAGCCTTTCCTGTCCACAGCCAGCCCCGAACCTGCTCCTTCAGAGGAAGAATGGACAAGAGCCAGGTAGTCAGTTCCCTGATCGTTGACTAATATAAATATTATCCTGTCGCTGCCATGTAAATAAAGGTCTCTACTTAATCAATTTCCTTCAGGATAATCACTTAGACTGAGGCCCGGTATATGCACGAGTCCACAAAGGTGGAGAGGTATGGTCAGCTTTAGTGAAAAGGCTGGCAAGGAATTTTCTCTGCCAGGAAATAAGCTCCATGTGTTTCCAGAACAGTCCTGATTGCTTTGTGCACTGTCTCTGGGGGAACTCTGAGGTCATCTATTTCAGCTGCTCCTCCAACAGGACACTTTTCAGACATCCATTCCCTGCAAAAGGGAGCAAATGTGGAAGAGACTAAGAAATCCTGTGAAATACACCCACTCACGAGTTTGACGTCGTTTTCTGAATTACTTTCTGTCTTCTAACGGAATTCCACCCTCCTTCAACCTTTGATTACTTTTCTTGCTCATTCGGAGATCCTTAACTGCCAGGCAAAGTGTTCTGAACAAAACAGGAATCCCTAAGGCCCTGGAAAAGGAAGCTGGTTTATAAATCCAAGTGAAGTGACAATTAATGTTTGCATACAGACAGTGGAGATCTATGTAAGAAGAGAGAGTGAGCTAAGGGTGTCCACATCTCAGTGGAAAACAGCGTATGTTACAAAACAAGAATGGGGTTTGAGGTCAGGTAAACTGGAGTTGATTTTGCCTTCTGTGGTGTCAACTTGATCAACTATTTAAATTCTCTGAACCTTATGTGCTAGTTTAGAAGAGAATGATGCAACTCTACCTTCGAGGTTTCAGGGAGGTCCCACCGAAGTTAAGGAAGCACATAAACAGCGTAGCTGCTTCCAACATGCTGTCTTTCTTCTCTTCCCTCTATAGTTTTATTTCCTTTGTAAAAAAAAAAAAGTATTTATTGTAGCATGGTTGACGTACAATGTCATGTTAATTTCTGCTTTACAGCAATATGATTCAGGTACCCATGGATATATGCATTCATCTTCTTTTTCATTGTTGTTCATCACTCATGGACACAGACAGCAGACACATTGTTTCCTCGACTCTGAGGGTGTGTGTATACAAGTTTTTCCATTCCCTCATAAAACCAGCACTTTTGAAGAAAAGGGTGCTCCTTCCGCCACAAGCCATTTTACTTTGTGCACAAAAGGCCCCAGGACGAGCCCCTGCAGAGTAAATCATACCTCTGAGTTTGAGAATGGCTTTATGTGACAGGTGGGCATAATGTGCCTTTTAGAAATCCGCTGGCTGCGAGGTGGGAAATGGCCAGCTTCATCGCTCTGGCTCCCAGGCTCCCGTCAGTATTTCCCCTTCAGATTCCTCAGCATCTGTAATTAACAATGGGCAGCCTTTAAAAGCAGCTTGCCATGCTGAGCCTTTTACCTGTCTCTCATGGGAGACCTAAAGGCACCTCGATTCTAATAAACCTGGAATTATTCCATTTTATCAAGTTGTAGGCTGACAGCCAGGATGAGAAATCGTGAAAACCCAACCACCATGTTATCCGCTATCTTTGGGACCAGCTTGAAGTGTCTGACAGATGCCTCAGCCACATCTTGCTAACACAAATATCCAATTGACTTTAGTTTTAGTTTGTGTGTGTGTGTATGTATGTGAGTTTCTTGTTTTATGTTACATTCAATTTACTCATTGTATCCATCATTATGAAAATGTCTTTGATGGGTATGTTATGCTCATATTAGTATTTTATTATGTCCTAACTTAATTTCAGGTTGCTGGAGTCTAATACATGAAATTAAACTGTACATTTTTAATTTGAAGTAGACATTTGGAATATATTTGTATGATTTCAATGCATCCCTAATATCTCAACATCAACAATGTTATAGTATGTGAAGGTACCTTTATCTAGACCCAATATGGTTATACATGATTATTCACATGAATGGTGATCCATAAGTGTGTGTGTGTGTGTGTGTGTGTGTGTGTGTGTGTGTGTGTGTGTTGGTGGTGTTTAGTTGCTAAGTCTGTTCTGACTTTTACCAGCCCATAGATTGTGGGCCGCCAGGCTTCTCTGTCCATGGGATTTCCCAGGCAAGAATACTGGAGTAGGTTGTCATTTCCTTCTCCAGGGTATCTTCCTGACCCAGAGATCAAAACCTGAATCTTCTGCATTGGCAGGTGTATTTCTTACCATTGAACCATCAGGAAAGCACATAGGTATGTATATAAGCAGGTTGATACTGTTTCTTTATATATATATATATGCACATGTATATTAAGGCCTCAGTTTAATAACCTCCATCTCCCCACTAGTGCCTTCCACTTTCTAACATCTGGATATCATCAAATGCCAAATGAGGAAGGAGAGCTTCAGAAATTGTTACTGCAATTCTCAAACAGCATCAGCATTAGGAACAGCAGCTCTGGTCCTAGACTGCCTACGTTTACCTTGACTGCCAACCCTTACTGGCCGTGGGACATAATGGGCCAGGTATTGAATCTTGTTTTGCTTCCATTTCATCATTTGTAATATGAAGAAAAGCTGTATCTACTTCACAAGGTTGTTGTGAAGATCTAAGATATGTGCTTCCAATATAATAGCGTCTGGTTAGGAAGAATCTCTCCACACATGTTAACAGTCATTTCTTGTATTGCACACAAGAAAACTGAGACCCAGCAAGGGTATGCTCCTCCTTCATCATCATCAGGTTCCCAGTACAGGTCAGGAGATGAACCCAGGCTAAGAAATTAGGTTCCAAAGAGTCACTTTTTAACCACTCTTTGCTAAGTCTGTGATACTTTACTTACAGACTGAAGCAGCCTTCGCCCATAAGAGCTCCACACAAGAATCCTTTAACCAGAAATGAAATGCATCCCTTCCTGGGTTAGAAATGAGTAGGTGGTCTCTGACTGAAGAGAACAAGTCCGATGGTGGACATAGACAAAGAAATAAACTGTCTATATAAGGTGTGATTAGTATTATTAGAAAATACAGAAATGGACATCGCACCCAGGGCTGCAGTGGGTCACTCTGCTGCACGAGTTGCAAGAGATGCAAGAGTCAAGGCAGAGGTGACTCCTACGTCGGCATGAGGCATGTGTCAGAAGGTGATCAGGGAAGGGTATAGTGAGTCTCCTCACCACTCAGGCGTGCGTATACATGTGCAACAAATATTTATGAGCTTTACGATTATCTTCCTAGTCCAAGCCACCTTCATCTTTTCTCAGGGTCATCGCAGTCTCTCTTCATTGAAACCTATGTATATGCATAACTGTGTATTGCAACACAGTCGTGTTTGCTAGTTCATGTATCACCTGTAATTACTTTTATACAAGACAGAATAAGTAGTTTTGATGGAGACTGCAGTCATCTTGTTGCTTCACCCTCCTGCTCAATACACAGTTACTTGCAATGACAGTTATACCTCAACAGAGTTTGAGTTCCATATATATCACCATCTAGTACTCTTATTAATTCACCATGCATATCCACCTTGTCAAAACAAGAAAAGAAGAGAAAGGTGGACTTTAAATGCTGCATTTCTTGTTGCATAGTGGAGTGCAAATTATTTTATTATCATATTAGATGTCAAAATACTGCATTTATTACTTAATGACATGATAGCTGTGCTAAATAATAATATGATCTTCATCAACATTATCGGCTGAGCACTCACCATATTCTTAATTCACAGAAAGGCAACCATCAGAAAAAATTAGACCATTTGAAATTGAATATCTCATCACAGCAAAACTTCTTCACAAAAGAAATGAAAATGAAGTTTAAAAAAAAGTAAAATTTTGAGTGCATATTTGCTGGCCAGTAACAAGAAACCTGTAATATCCTGAATTTGTAGTAGTTCATTGGCTTTAAGTTTCACTAAACCCATCCTCAGCTACTATTATATAACATTAAATGGATTTGGAAATTAAATTTTGCAATAGCCTTGAGAATGTTGCGAAATGAATTCAACTTGAAATTATTAGGTGAAATAGTGATTTGCAAAACTTAGACTGTGGTCAGTTCATTTCAGTGACAACCAACACTTGCATCACAAGTAATAATTGAATCACTTTTCTGTATACTGAAATTAATACGACAGTGTAAATTATACTCCAATATAAAATAAATTTTTTAAAAAATGTATCTTCTTTGGAGAAACGTCTGTTAAGTTCTTTGGCCCACTTTTTGATTGGCTCTTTTATTTTTCTAGAATGGAGCAGCAGGAGTTGCTTGTATATTTTTGAGATTAATTGTCTGTTGCTTCATTGGCTATTATTTTCTCCCATTCTGAAGGCTGTCTTTTCACCTTGCTTACAGTTTCCTTTGTTGTGCAGAAGCTTTTCATTTTAATTAGGTCCCATTTGTTTATTCGTGCTTTTATTTCCGATAATCTGGGAGGTGGGTCATAGAGGATCCCGCTTTGGTTTATGTCGGAGAGTGTTTTGCCTATGTTATCCTCTAGGAGTTTTATAGTTTCTGGTCTTATGCTTAGATCTTTGACCCATTTTGAGTTTATTTTTGTGTATAGTGTTAGAAAGTGTTCTAGTTTCATTCTTTTACAAGTGGCTGTCCAGTTTTCCCAGCACAACTTGTTAAAGAGATTGTCTTTTCTCCATTGTATATTCATGCCTCCTTTGTCAAAGATAAAGTGTCCATAGATGCGTGGATTTATCTCTGGGCTTTCTATTTTGTTCCATTGATCTATATTTCTGTCTTTGTGCCAGTACCATACTGTCTTAATGACTGTGGATTTGTAGTATAGCCTAAAGTCAGGTAGGTTGATTCCTCCAGTTCCATTCTTCTTTCTCAAGATTGCTTTGGCTATACGAGGTTTTTTGTACTTCCATACAAATTGTGAAATTATTTGTTCTAATTCTCTGAAAAAGACCTCTGGTAGCTTGATAGGAATTGCATTGAATCTATAGATTGCTTTGGGTAGTATACTCATTTTCACTATATTGATTCTTCCAATCCATGAACATGGTATATTTCTCCATCTATTTGTGTCCTCTTTGATTTCTTTCATCAGTGTTTAATATATAGGTAATGTCGACCTGCATTATTATTTCCAATGCTGTCAGAAATTAAAACAAGATCTCTGAAAGTTGTTCAGTCATGTCCAACTCTTTGTGACCCCATGGATATGCAATCCATGGAATTCTGCAGGTCATATGACTGGACTGGGTAGCCTTTCCCTTCTGCAGGGGATCTTCCCAACCCAGGGGTTGAATCCAGGTCTCCCACATTGCAGGTGGATTCTTTACAAACTGAACCACCATGGAACCCCAAGAATACTGGAGTGGGTAGCCTATAACTTTCTCCAAGGGATCCCAATCCAGGAATTGAACCCAGGTCTTCCACATTTCAGGTGGATTCTTTACCAGCTGAGCTACCAGGGAAGCCCAAGAATACTGGAGAGGGTAGACTGTCCCTTCTCCAGCAGATCTTCCTGATCCAGTAATTGAACCATGGCCTCTATCATTGCAGGTAGATTCTTTACCAGCTATTCCCACACAAATTTGCAGCAGAGATTTCTTGAGCTCTAGTTATAATTGCAGGAATATTTCTCAGTATTCAGTGCAAATGTGAAGGAAATTTATGCATTTAAAATCCTAATTAAATGTGCAATTGAGAAGCATCTACCTAACCTTCAATTGAAACTAATTAATCTGTAATTTAGTGATACATTAAAGGATGAATGTAGGAAAGAAGTTAATAAAATCCTATAAGTACTTTTCAAATGGTGAATATGCTCAATCATATACTGGTTGATCCCACTATTTGGCAGTATCTAATTGTAAAAAAGAAAATGCTTAAAATGTGAAATAGTTAAAATCTTATTACATATTAGCATTAACAGATGAATATTTAAAATTGACTTGATGAAAGGGAACACAAAACTTTGAGTGACAAACTAAGTAAAGTGTTACTTTAAGCTCCATTATTCTCATCATTAGACTTTTAATACCAAAAGCATGTACTCAGTTATTACTGAATTTTGGAGTTCAACAAGATAAAATTTTGGTAATTTGTTTTTCCTTTTGTTATGTGGGAATCTAATAATATTCTCAGTTGAAAAATATTGACACATGAACCATAAATGCCCGCAAAGTCTGAAGTCGATTACTACCTAATATTGTTAAATTTTAAATTTCTTGTTTGTGATAATAGCATTGACTTATATAAAATAAGCACTTTGTTCATCTAAACTAAATGTTAAAATATTTAGGGATAAAGTATCATGATGCCTGCAATTTAACTGTGATTGACTCAGTAAAGAAAAACTAAAGTAAGTATGACAAAAATGTAAAGATGACTAGTTTGTGAATCCATATGAGTGGTATACACAGGTCCCAGTCTTTCAATCTCTGAAATTTTTAAATTTTCAAAATAAAATCTGGGAAGAAGAAAGGCCTTCTCCATAACTCCCAGAGAGTGATTAAATGATTTTCCCAATGTATTTTCATGTTACTTATTACAACACTAGCTTTTTAAAATTTCTTTACTGATGCACTTAATATCTATGCTTTTGAGAGCACATATAGTTGACTACATCAAATCCTTTGACTGTGTAGTTCACAACAAACTGTGGAAAATTCTTAAAGAGATGGGACTAACAGACCACCTTATTTACCTCCTGAGAAATCTGTATGCAGGTCAAGAAGCAACAGTTAGAATTGGACATTGAACAACAGACTGTTTCCATATTGGGAAAGGAGTACATCAAGGCTGTATACTGTCACCCTGCTTATTTAACTTATATGCGGAATACATCATGAAAAATGCCTGGCTGGATGAAACATAAGCTGGAATCTAGATTGCCGGGAGGAATATCAATAACCTCAGATATGCAGATGGCATCACCCTTATGGCAGAAAGCAAAGGGGAATTGAAGAGCCTCTTAAAACTCAACAATCAAAACACTAAGATCATGGCATCCAGTCCCATCACTTCATGGCAAGTAGATGGAGAAACAATGGAAACACTGACAAACTTTATTTTCCTGGGCTCCAAAATCACTGCAGATGACTGCAATCATGAAAGTAAAAGATGCTTGCTCCTTGGAAGAAAAGCTATGACCAACCAAAACAGGGTATTAAAAAGCAGAGACATCACTTTGCCAGCAAAGTTCCGTCTAGTCAAAACTAAGTATGGATGTGAGAGTTGGACTATAAAGAAGGCTAAGCATGAAAGAATTGATGCTTTTGAACTGTAGTGTTGGAGAAGACTCTTGAGAGTCCCTTGGACTGCAAGGAGATCCAAGCAGTCAATCCTAAAGGAAATCAATCCTGAATATTCATTGGAAGGACTGATGCTGAGGCTCCAATAATTTGGCCACCTGGTGCAAAAAGATCTGACTTATTGGAAAAGACCCTGATGCTGGGAAAGATTGAAGGCGGAAGGAGAAGGGAATGACAGAGGATGAGATGGTTGGATGGCATCACCAACTCTATGGATATGAGTTGCAGCAAGCTCCAGGAGTTGGCGATGGACAGGGAGGCCTGGTGTGCTGCCATCCATGGGGTCGCAAAGAGTTGGACACAACTGAGCAACTGAATTGAACTGAACTGATGGTTGATGAGAGTGAAGACTAGGCTTGTTTTTACCTTTCTCTCATCCCCAGTAGCTAGAACAGCACTGGTGCATTTTTTAAAACCTTTTTTCCACTAATTTTTTATTGATGAAATTCAAATATAAATATGAACACTTGAGTGCATTTTTTTTGTAATGCAGGTCTAATAATAAGAATTATTTTGAGAGGATAGATAACATTTCACTTAATTGGAGTGTAAAGTAAGTTGCTAATGTTCACCTACTATGCTGATCTTTAATGTGATTTTCCATATTTCATCTGCAAAAACGGTCTTCATACAGAGAGATACTACAAATACTGTTATCAGTCCACAAGTGTATAGTTTGAATTGAGCATATTCACCACTTGGAAGATGATAAAGAATCTGCCTGCACTGCAGGAGATGTGCATTCGACCTCTGGGTCAGGAAGATCCCCTGGAGAAGGAAATGGCAACCCACTCCAGTATTCTTGCCTGGAGAATCCCATGGACAGAGGAGCCTGGCAGCCTAGAGTCCTTGGGGTCACACAGAGTCCGACAGGACTGAGATACTTTCACTTTAAACATTTCAGATGATCAACAGCTTTTGCTGAATAAGTGAAAGAAAAGAAAATGAGAAATGTAGAAAACAAATGAGTAAATGGATGGCAGGGCCTAGCTCTCAGACCCTCAGAAGCCCTAGGACAGCCCAGTTAGCTGTGCTATGCATGCCCCCCAGCCACCTAGCAGACTAGGAGTTTTGCACACAGTCCTGAGCTTGGGCTAAGTTTTGGCCCTGCTCTTACTCTGTAGTCTTGATTCTTCTTGAAAGGCTCTTATTCCCATTCCTGACCCCAGAGTTGATTTATGGGTCTGAACCATTTTGATTTGATGCATATACTTAGGATTTTTGATGTGTGAACTTATAATTTATCCTATAATTGGCCTCCTGCCCTTCCTATAATACCTGATAACTTCTCAGTTCCAAGTCCTTAGAATCAGGCCCCTATCAGGGGTCAGTCTCGCCCCCATTCCCATCCCTAATGATCATGTCTTTTAGTGTCCTTTATTTTGCCCCCAAATCCTTCAAGGTAGGTATTATCTCTATCTGGTAATCGAGAAAACTGGAATGCATAAAGATGACATACCTCCATGGAAATTAGAGTAAGTTGGACAGAGGAGCCTGGTGGGCTACAGTCCACAGGATCGCAGAGTCAGACGCCACTGAGTGATTAACCCCCCACCTCCCACACACACAGTGATAGAGGCAGGCTTCCTCTGATAAAGAACCCGCCTGCCTATGCAGGAGACATAAGAGACTCAGGCTTGATCCTTGGGTCAGGAAGATTTCCTGGAGAAGGTCATGGCAACCCACTCCAGTATTCTTGCCTGGAGAATCCCCATGGACAGAGGAGGCTGGTGGGCTACAGTTTGTAGGGTCACAAAAAGTTGGACATTCCTGAAGCAACTTAGAACCCACAGTGATGGAGGCAGGCTTAAAAACCAAGTCCTCTTAAAACAATGTTTCTGAGTCTGCTGTTTCATCTACTGCATTTGTCGTTACCTGTTCCAATTTGGCCTAGTGGAAGCAGTTGGCAAGATTATCCACTCCTATACCGTGTCACTATTTTTAACAACAGTGCTTGGATCTCATTGGGATCAGTTCCAGGTCTTTCTGGGAAGCTATACTGAGTCACAGTTGATCCCTACCCCCCTCCACTAAGGACTTGTTGAAGTAATATGACTCAATAGCCCAAACCTTAAATATTCCACTTCTGTAAAATACCAGTATTGATTTGTGCCAGAGCAGTAATTAGTAAATTAATCTCTCAGCAGCCCAAAGGGCATACAGATGAACAAAGTCCACATACAGCCAACCCATAAAGCCTTAAGCCCTACAAAGTAAAGCAACTCTGAAGCTATTCACTTTCCTGGGATACTTTTTATTGTAAAAATTGTTTATGATGGCATGGTAATGCAGTGATTACGAGGACAGACTTGGGACCCCCACACACACACACACACTGTCTCCACTCAAATCCAGTTCCTTTATTCACCAGCTGAAAGATCTTTAGCCAATTCTGATTGCTCATCCATGAAGCAGGGCTGTTTGGAGAATTCAGCGAGGCTTTCCACAGCGATTGCTTGGAATATTGTCAGGCATATAAATTTTGCTGTGACTGTTGCTTATCTGTAGGCTTGTTATTCAGAATCCTTCCCAGGATCTGAAGGCCCTTGTGTGGCCCGGCTCCTGCTGACCCCTTAACGACATGCAGCCACTCTGTCCTCCTTGCTATCATGAACCATGCCAGCACCATCTCTCACAGCCTTTCTCTGCAGAACATCTCTGTCTCTTCGCTTAGGTCTTGGCTCCAGTATCACTTCTTCAAGTTTCCACTGTGTCCATCTTATGTCAGCCCATCCCATCTACCCTGTGGAATCTGCACCTTCATCCCCACGCTCATTTTTATCTCCCTTCCCTACTTCATATTTTTCCCCATAGTACTTATTTCCTGTCACTATGGTTTAATGGTTTTTCATCTCTTCCCCAATAGAACGGAATTGAGGAAGGGACTCCACTTCAAGGACTGTGCCCAGCACATAATAGTTGCTCAATAAAGAGTCAATGGGACTTCCCAGGTGGCACTAGTGGTAAAGAACCTGCCTGCCAATGCAGGAGACATAAAAGAGGCAGGTTCAATTCCTGGGTCAGGAAGATTCGCTAGAGGAGGGCATGGCAACCTACTTCAGCATTCTTGTTTGGAAAATCCCATGGACAGAGGCACCTGTGGGCTATAGTTCATGGGGGCCACAAAGAGTCAAATGTGACTGAACAGACTTGGCATGCATAAACACAGAGTAAACGGCTTTATTTTTCACTGATGTTTGATAGATGTATTCCAGTCATTATGTCCTTATGCAAGGACACATCATGTAGGGCAGTGTTTCTGAGTCTCTTCTAAGCCAGGCACCAGTTTGGTAAATTGGAACATCATGGGGACCTCAAGAGATTCTGTTTATGTCTGTCCTGAGACAGAATTCATGCAGAGGTACCTTCTGTCCCTCAGTCAACTCTAATGCAACAAACACAAAATTTATCTTCAGCTAATCCTGCAAGATGTGCAGATTGGATCCAGCTTTGCTGTCTTCTATTTGTGTTGAATCATTTTTTTCAGTTTGCAAACCACCATGTCATGCTGTACTAGTGAATATGTCTCTTCCTGCTTAGCATGTCCTTCCCTGAAAAGTCTAAAATACCCGGTTCCTTCCAGGCACAACCACCGCAGTAAGTTTCTACTAAACTTCCCAGGTGGCGCTAGTGGTAAAGCATTCTCCTGCTACTGCAGGAGCCACAGGTTTGATCCCTGAGTCTGGGGGATCCCCTGGAGGAGGAAATGGCAACCTACTGCATTATTCTTGCCTGGAAAATTCCATGGATCAAAGGAAGCTGGTGAGCTACAGTCCATGGTGTCGCAAAGAGTGGGACACACACACACACACACACACACACACACACACACACACACACA
>ML660770.1:1144913-1171499 GCA_007570785.1 Antilocapra americana | reverse complement strand
ACACACACACACACACACACACACACACACACACACACACACACAAACTTTCCAAGTCTTAATTTTTCAAGCCAGTAATGAGGATTATAGACCTACTGGCAGGATTATTGTGAAACTTCACAACACTCTTCGTACAGTTCTTGGCACAGAACATACTTCAACAAATGGCTCCTGGCTGTCTCTTTTGCCAAATGATTAGTGTCGCCCTTGGACCTATGTCTGTTGCACTAACCTGGTTTGGAAATACAGCATGTTTGTCTTAAGGCACTGTTTTAACAGAAAAGCAAAGGGAGCTGTGACAAAAATCTCCATTCTCCCATTTCCAAGGTTGCTTGGCCAGATATGCAGTCATTAGTGACTCCAGCAGATCTCAGGTCAATATATGCACTTTGCCACCTGCTGAGGCTTCATCTCTGTAGACTGTGAAACAAAACATCCTAATTTGCTTGATTTTGCATTGCATCCAGGTACTCCTTCAATATTGGGACTGCTTGTAATTGAACGTTTTGCTACTTGGGCTTGAGTTATGAAATAGTAAAAAGGATGCAGGTCCTGGGCAAGATTACAGCAAGTTATAGGAGGCATCTTTTTGGGTTGCCTGCTTTTGCATTTAATTGTATGCTAATTATCAGTTCTGCAAGACAGTTTACCCAAAGAAATAGCAAAGTAATGGCAGAAAAGAAAGACACCATATGAGTATATGTGTCAGTCTCATGGAGCAATTTAGTAAATTAAAAGATGTAAAAACAAACTGTACATGAATACTTTCAAGGGACATAGTTGTCATGGTTGCCTAGAAATAAAAGCACGGAAATGCAGAATTTATTTGATCGGAAATAAGTTCCTACCATGGCTTCCCAGCCCAGTGGGTAAAATGAAAGCAGGAAGTTCACACTGTGCTGGTGGGAGTAGGGCTGACAATTATCTTCTTTGTCACCACTGTTGTCAACCAGTTGCTTAAGATGAAGAACTGATCCTAACACATCTTCTGTTAAGATCCGTTAACTCCCTGTTCTAATGATTGAAGTCCAAACCCCATTAGCATGGACATATGTACCACTTGATGTCTCTTTGGCTGCCATCTCCCACATGCAGAGTGATCGGGGCCACTCTGGACTCATTTATCCTTCCCTGAACAGACACCCATGGTCTTGTTTGCTGATCCAGGAGGCCTTCTCCCCTGCTCCTCTCCAAGCCCTTTTCTCTGCATCTAAAACACCCACTGGAGATTTAGTGCTCATGTCATCCCCTCAGAGAAGAGAGAAGTTTTACCAAGTTCTCAGGTAGTTGGCCAGCTCTCCTTTAAACCCTGCAGCCAACGGATTTCTTAGCATCCTCTATTGTGACTTACTCTCCACCAGGGCACGAGCTCCTGGACAAATCATCCATACTGTCGGCCCTGGATGCACACCACAGCCTTCTGCGCGCATCAAGCAGATACTTAGTAAACAGCTCCATGATGATAGACCCAGACTTGCCCTGCAGTGCTGGACTGCAGAAACAACCAGAGGAAACTCAGCCAACCTTCCTCCCCAATTCCAATCCTACTTCCCATACTCTTATCTCGAAAGGAAAAGGCAAGAGAAATTCAAGAGCTTTGATTCACTCACTGCCAGGTCTGTCTTGTTCAGTAGGATGGATGTCTTTCAAGTTTGTCTATCCCATCTCCACCCACATACCTGGCCACAAGGCGCTGTTCTTCCTTTCCTCCAAGGTACCTTCCCACTTCTGGACCCTCAAGTCTCTTGATTGCTCTGCCTAGAATCTTGTCTACCAACGTCTCTCTTTGAGTTAGTTATTCAGTTTGGCTCTGCTCAAAAACATCTGTTTGAAGTAAGGGGCTCCAGAGGTCAATCCTGACATGAAGATTTTTATTTTTTTGGAAGTGATTTATTAAGGAGAATCTCCAGGCAGAAAACTGTAGGGAGTAGGGGGAGCAGCTATTGTCAAAGAAAGTTGTTCTATATGTAGTTGAAGTTTTAGTGTGTACATAGGAGGAGATGAGTTCAGGATCTTCCAATTCTGCCAGTCTGATTCTTACCCCTTATTAAATATTAATATCAACTTCAAAACATCTTCACAGACACCTCTAGAACATTTTTGACAGAATATCAGAGCATCAAGGCTTAGATAAGTGGATACATAAAGTTAACCATCACATGTATGTAAAGTTGTATCCACTTAGACTGAATTGTTTCACACCTCTAAGGACTATGGAAACCATTTGAGTAAACATGGACATCTCATCATCACTACTAAGCTGGACACACTGAGACTTGACCTGTGCCATATGCCCAAAAAACATGCAATCAATTGTGTTTGGGAAAAAGCCTGGACAGATAAAATGAACACATCCAAAAAAGTGAAAAGCACAATAAGGTGAGAGAACACTTAGACACAAGAATTCAAACAAACCACTTACCCCAATGGTAAAACTAAAAACTCTCAGTCCAGACAAATCAATGTAAATAGTATTACCACTTACAAGAGCTTCCCTGATAGCTCAACTGGAAAGAATCCACCTGCAATGCAGGAAACCCTAGTTCAATTCCTGGGTTGGGAAGATCTGTGGGAGAATGGATAGGCTACCCACTCCAGTATTCTTGGGCTTCTCTTGTGACTCAGCTGGTAAAGAATCCACCTGCAATGAGGGAGACCTGGGTTGGATCTCTGGGTTGGGAAGATTCCCTGGAGAAGGGAAACACTCCAGTATTCTGGCCTAGAGAATTCCATAGACTGTATAGTCCATGGGGTTGCAAAGAGTCAGACACAATTGAGTAACCTTCACTTTCACCACTTACAATCTGTGTGACTCAGAGTGAATCATCTAATCACTCTGAGTCTCAGTTTCCTCTTACATAAAATGGGAATAATTACAGCATCTTCTATATAGGGTTCATATGGAGTTGTTGTGTCTAAACTTTTAGAACATCCTGCATTCTGGGCATTAGTAGACACCGTGTGACTATTGCTATCATTTTATTTACACTGTTAAAGAAGTTTCATAATCATCATCAATGACATTTATAGAAGATATCATCTAAAATCTACCCTTTACAGTGGGCAAATTGTCTGCGTAAGTCTTAAGAAGGAGAGCTATGCCCATCAGTTGAAACTGGACATGATCCAGGCATCCCATCCCCTCTGTTGAAGAGCTTCATCCATATCCCACCCGATCTGGACCAAACCTTAAATGTCAAGTCCAGACTGTGGACAACAGATCTGGGGAGAGAGCCAAGAGAGCAGTTATAAAGTGGGGCTGATTAAAGAACATCTCCCCAGGGCTGGTTGAACGCTAAGAATGGACTTTGGCACAGCAGTGTTCCAATCAATCTGTTGAAACATAGCCCCTCCCTCCTTTCCCCAACCCTCTTTGCATCCTCTGCTCCAGCCAAAAGGATCTACACATTGGTCTGACTCAAACAGTATTTGCACATGTAGTTTGATGACGCAAGAGTGAGACATATTCAGTAGAAATCCGTACTTCAGACTTTGAATGTCAGTTTGGCTAGTGATCTTCTCTTGTGATATTGGGCAGTGTGTCAGGTTGTCACAGCTTCCAGCTGGCCTCGTGATCATGAGAGCAGACACTGAGAAGCTAGTAAGCTTATCAGTAAACCATTCTGCTTTCCACTTTCAATAGAGTAGTCAATAGATTACATAAGGTATTCAACACTGTGTTAGATAGTTTTCCCGACTATAAGCTAAGTGTTTTGACTTGGGCAGGTTAGGGTAAGCTAGGTAAGACGTGTTAAAAGCATTTTTCAACTTATGATAATTTCAGCTTATGATGAGTTTATTGGGAGGTAACCCCATTGTGGCTTCCCCAGTGCTCAGCAGTAAAGAATTCTGCAATGCAGGAGACACAGGAGATGTGGGTTAGATCCCTGGGTCAGGAAGATCCCCTGGCAGAGGGAATGGCAACCCACTCTAATATTCTTGTCTAGAGAATTCCATGGACAGAGGAGCCTGGCATGCTATAGTCCATGGGGTTGCAAAGAGTCTGACTTGACCAAAGTAACTGACATTCAACACATCCAATCCCATTGTAAGCTGAGGAAGATCTGTGGTCCTACAATTAACTCTTAGTCCTTCCAAGAACCTGTTGTCTCTGGGCTGTGATCTTTAAAAGTGCTTCTCAGAACCCCTCTCCCCATAAGCGAGAAAGAAAATCTAGAGGGGCCTGGAGCTGGATGGATCCCTTCTTCTGGAGATAAAAATCTCAGAACTCCAAGGATGCTGTGACTTGAGCTGATGTGTGCTCAACGTCCAGCAGTTACTCAATCACAGTCTACCATGTTCCCACCAGGGCTTTTCTGGTGACTCAGATGCAACATGGGAGACCTGAGTTTGATCTCTGGGTTGAGACGATCACCTGGAGAAGGACATGGCAACCCGCTCCAGTATTCTTGCCTGGAGAATCTCCATAGATAGAGAAGGGCTGCCCAGTGGCCTACAGTCCATGGGGTTGCAAACAGTCAGACACCACTGAGTGACTAAGCACATGTTCCCACCAAGATAGAGTAGCAGCTTCTGCTCCTGGAAAGCTGAGAGTCTGTACGTGCTTATTCTCTCCAGTTTCTGGTGTTGCATTTTTTTCTTTTAGTTTGATTATCTGATGGATCTAAGAAGAGGTGTAGACTTTCATTTGTTGTTGTTTGGTTGCCCAGTTGCCCAGTCATGTCCAATTCTTTGTGAACCCATGGACTGCAGCATTCCAGACTTCTCTGTTCTTCACTATCTCCTGCAGTTTGCTCAAATTCATTGACTCAACTATGCCATCCAACCATCTCATCCTCTATCATCCTCTTCTCCTGCTCTCAGTCTTTCTCAGGATGAGTCTTTTCCAGTGAGTCAGCTCTTTGCATCAGATGGCCAAAGTATTGGAGTTCCAGTTTCAGCATCAGTCCTTCCAAAGAATATTCAGAATTGATTTCCTTTCAGATTGACTGGTTGATCTCCTTGCTGTACAAGGGACTCTCAAGAGTCTAGCCTTAGTTATTTATTTATTTTTGCCATCTTTATAAGGAGAAGATTTAAAACTTACAAGTCATGTCAAGCCAAAAACTAGAAGACTTTCACTTTATTTCCATGATTATTCCCATGATTATTATTATTGGCTTTCTCTACTGGATCAGAGGCTCCATGAAAGCAGAGGCTTGGGGAAATCTATATCCCCAAGGCTTGTAGAGTGCTTGGCGCATCATAGAAGTTTAATATGTGTTAAACATATGTATACCTGAATCACTTTTCTGTACACCTGAAACTAACATAATATTGTAAATCAACTCTACTCCGACATAAAATAAAAACTTAAATAAAAAAAGAAAATGAATTCTCACTCTTAAAAACTACTACGCTTGTGTGTGTGTGTGTGTGTGTGTGTGTGTGTTCACACGTGTGTTAGAGTGGAAGAACAATGAACTTCAGGTCAGCCTGAAGTTTCTAACTCTTTGGCTGGGTAACATATTTACATTATTTTTTTAAATAAAAATAGCATCTCGTTAAGATATTACTACAGTCAAGCTAACTAACATATACATCTCATCTCATAGTTACTATTTGTGCGTACGTGTGTATGTGGTGAGAGGACCTGAAACCTACTTCGCAAATTTCCAGGCTGGGTAACTTTGAGCTTCTTAGTTAACTTCTCCAAGTCCCTCTCCTCATCTATAATTACAATTTTTAGACTTTGCTTCTCTAAATGACTGTGGAGATTCGAAGAGAAACCAAGAATGTATCTAAAATGGCTGATTGATAATAAGTTTCTAATACATGCTGATCCTCTTATGTTTTTCTTTATTTGAAGCATCCCTGGTGGTTCAGTGGTAAAGAAACAGCTTGCCAAACAGGAGACAGAGGAGACAAGGGTTTGATCTTTGGGTCAAGAAGTTCCCTTGGAAGAGGAAATGGCAATCCACTCCAGTACTTTTGCCTGAAAAATCCTTCAGGAAGAGGAGCCTAGAGGGCTACAGTCCATGGCGTCACGAAGAGTCAGACGTGACTGAGACCATAAGCGCATAGTTGCCATGCAATATTATGTATGGCATAGGTGTTCACATAGGTGAATTCATAGGTGCGAATCATATAGTGATTCACAATGTTTAAAGGTTATATGCCATTATAACTATAAAATATTGGCTATATTCCCCATGTTATACATTATATCCTTATAGCATTTTTTATATCTCATAGTTTGTACCTCTAAATCCCCTCCCCCTAGATTGCCACTCCCCAGGGTCCTCTTCTTGGTATTTCCCCAGTTAATGTTCTTTTCTGACAAACTGCCCTTATGTGGGTTTGTTCTGGGGATAACAAACAATGATTTACTTATGTCACAACACATTTCTTCAGTCTGGGGAAGAAAAGGCCATCATGGGATTTGCAAGGAGAAATAAAGCCATTGGAAGATTAACAATTAGCTTGCATTTCTTATTTCAATCAGGGTACTGAGTCCAGGCGAGTTAGGTGAAGCAGTTTATGTTGCTCACTAACCTGGCAACATATGGTCTGTGGCCAAGTTAATTTGGGTTGCAGATAATGAGCCTATTTAGCAGAGTTTTTGGTAACTTGCACTTACCCTCACCCTTTCATTATTTCACCCTCTACATTACTTGGAAAACAGTGGATAATTGGGAAACCTTGTCACCTTTCTATAATTTGCAGATCACCCACTATGTGGGACCGCTGCGGGCTGAGCTGACTGTTGATGAGGCAGAGGAGGAACAATGTCCAGGCAACCAGCACCCTGATTAAGCATCTCCTGAGGGCTCCCGAGAGCCTGGGAAACCATCTCCCAGCCCCAGAAGGAGATCCTCGCACCAACAAGACCTGAGCTGAAAAATCCAAAGGGGCGGAATCTAACCCAACAACAGATCCAGCTTAGAAATCTCAACAGGTAATGAGATATTCACATGGACAAGGTGAGCAGATGGCCTTCTTCAGGGGACGCAGCACAACTGTCACCGAAACCAGGCCCTCAGGCTGTGTGAAAAGGAGCCGGTTCTCCAATCTCGGTGCCCTGGGAAGACACAATGGGCCACATTTTAGTGGAAGGGAGGGGAAATTTGAGAAGGAGAGATGGTGTGCAGAAATGGATAGCTGAGGAGGTAGCCACCTCTGGTCTAGGACGTCTCAGAAGTGGTGCCATTGTGTATCCATGGCTGAAATAAAAAGCACTGTCGCACCCGGCAAAAACACAGGGATTCAAAGATTTGAAGAAAGAGCATCAGGATAATTTGTTTGTTTTCTTCCTACCATTCGAAGTATCCAAACTCTTTCTGGGTATTGACACATAAGCGAGTCTCTGAATATCTTTGCTACCAAATGACTAAAAATATAATTGAATCTATGTTTTGTCTTGACACTCTCCAGAGCTGAACTCTATCCCAACAGAATGCTGTGTGAATAATGTATGAAGTTTTCAGAACAACAGTCTTGAACAGACAATTCATCTGACCTTGGATAAAACAGTGATGAAAGGCACTACAACTCCCACTTGGTAGAATTCCAGCCTCTGGAGTACCCGAGACTTGGCATCTTTACCCTTCTGTAGGGTCCCTCATATTCCTCTCCTCAATAATGCAGACTAGCTATGTCTTACTGATGAGTTAGATGCTCTGCCTTAACTCTTCCAAATGCAGGAGGGGTGAACAGGTCTGGCCCACCCTAACACCACTGCGTTGTGGTAGTCCCTCGTCCGTGTCCAACCCTTTGTAGCCCTACAGGCCCCTCTGTCCATAGAATTCTCCAGGCAAGAATACTGGAGTGGGTGGCCATGCCATCCTTCAGGGGATCTTCTTGACCCAGGGATCAAACCTGGGTCTCCTGCATTGCAGGCAGATTCTTTACCATCTGAGCCACCTGGGAAGCTTCATCCCAACACATGTGTTGATAAATTGCCCGAGTGTGAACAGTTGCCCCTGCATCAGTATCCCTGTAGAGTGTGTTTTCCTCCTAAGAAAATGCTACCATTGCCTCCAGCCTTTCCTTTCCCAGTTCTCTAGAGGGAGGCCAGGAGGGGTAGTGGACTAAAATGCTCAGCTGGTGAATTTGGGAAGAACTGGTGACCACATCTGGCTCTGCCATTTGCTGTTCTCTTGGGAACCAGCTGACCACGGGTGCACTTGATCCATTCTGGTCCTTAAGCTTCAAGTCTTACCTGGCCCAGGGACTCACCCCACTGTGCCTCAGGGACTGACGGTGCTAAAATTGCCACCACTTCCTGGAACTCAATCGTAGGTGAGATTGACTCCTCCTTAGAGTTACATGCTTCAGCTTGGCTTCGGTAGTTAGTAGAGGTGATCAACTCATCTCCATTTTTAAAAATTAGGATTTCTCAAACAGTTCAGAACTCAGGCCAGAAAGAGGGATAGTATCAGAGATCTCTTCCAAAAGGTCCTCCACAAAAATAACTTCAGTAAAGCAAATGAATTTCCTCTGAAGGAAAACTCAAAGGAAGTAACTTAAGGTTCAGAGGCCTAACTACCTACATGATACTTGGTGCATACAGGTCATCCATACACTGGTTCTGACTGTGTTCCACTGAGCTAGGTTAGGAAAAGCCAGGAATTAACCTGTGTGCTAGAATGACTGGCCTCAGTTAGCAAGGGTTAGAGAGGCTATGTCTAGAGCCAGGGGGCATTCTTGGGGTCTCCCCTTGATACATCCATGTCCAGCAGTAAAAAGTTAGTGGAAAACTATAGCAATTGAAAAAAATTAAAAATGGCAGGATCACTGAAGATTGAGATCCCTCAGGACTGAAGGTTTCAGTTACTCTACAAGATTAAAAAAATGCTGCTCAGCTGTCTTCAAGGGAAACTTAGAACTGGTAATGGAAAAAAAAGAGTTAGTTATAAATATTTACTCTGACTCTGTGACCAGTTACAGAAACAAGGGTTTTAGAAGCTAAGTGTATTTATTCGTTGCTCATGTGTGTACATGACACCGTGTATACAAGTTTAAGTGTGTATATATACACACAAATACATATAGATATTAACCTAATTTTTTCTTCTCTCTCCTCTCTTACCTTATTACTTTATCCATATTTTATTGAAGGTTAAATTTATTATTTTATTTGTTAACCAACCTTATTAGAGCCTAACACAATTGACTCTTCGGGTAACAGAATATTTAGGTGAGACCATGACTAAATCTGTGACATAAATAACATAGTCCGAGAGGAACAGCTGTCACTGCTCCCTAGACATGGGAGGACTTTCTGTTTCCTCATTTAAGGTAGCAAGGGGGAAGGTCTTTGTATGAAAAAGAATACCATCTGGTTAGCAGAATTGCAATGCTGTTTCTGTTGTCTTATACTTCATTTATTGTTCCTGTTCCCTCGCTAATTCATGCCCGACTCTTTTTGACCCCCATAGTCTGCAGCACACCAGGCTCCCTGTATGTCACTATCTCCCAGAGTTTGCTCAAACTCATGTCCATGGAGTTGGTGATGCTATGTAATCATCTCATCCTCTGAGGCTCCCTTCTCCTTTTGCCTCCAATACATATGTGCATATACATCTTTGGATGCTGGATTAACCAAAGGGCCTACTTGGGTCAATGATTAAGCCGGTGTCTTTCAACTTCAAACTGGTCCCTCCTGGTCTGTGATTTCATGGTCTGGACAATGGGACTGGGACTCTGCAAGCCACATTCCCATTTTACTAATGGGAAGTGATACACAGATGGGGAGATGAAAGGAGAGATGAACTCCTGCACAGGATTTCCTGTTCTGGTCAGAGTCACCCTCACACAAGTTCTTCGCTTTGATAGCATTCGTTTGTTCCCGTAGTCTGTTCTTAAAGCAGCAGTTTGTTCTTGTTTTCTAGTTTGTAGTTTTCGGACACTAGTAACAGCCTCTTCCTTGCCTCCTCCCCACATTCCTCCACCTACACACAGCCTGGGGTATGAGATCTGCAGACCCTCCCCTGAGCTCCAAAGATGCTGGCTGCAGACAGTGCCCCTTCCATGCATGCATCTGATTCTTTGCGACCTTATGAACTACAGTCTGCCAGGCTCCTCTGTCTACGCAATTTTCTTGGCAAGAATACTGGAGTGTGTTGCCATTTCTTTCTCCAGGGTATCTTCCTGAATCAGGGATCGAACCCGTGTCTCCTGCATTGCAGGCAGATTCTTCACCATTGAGCCACTGGAAAAGCCCCACCCCTTCCATAGGAACCAAGGAGCTTTCCTTCTACAACAGCCCTCCTACAAGCTTAACATAACTTCAACACATCATGTTACATAATTCCAACCTCTTTCTTCTGTTCCTCGACCTTGATAATTCAGTGCTTTCCTTTTTGTATTTCACTTGCTTTATAGCTAGTCAGTAGTTTTTTACATTAATATTATTAATGTGAAAAAAAGACAATAAAGCATATCATTGTTTGAGATGTAATTGAAGGTGCATTTAGAGTTAAATTCATGCCCTATTTAAGTATAAATGGATAAAATAATTTAAAACAATGATAAGTGAATTCAGTCAAAGCAATGGTTTTTACAGTAGTCACGTATGGATGTGAGAGTTGGACCACGGTGAGAAGGGAGGTGGAGGGGGTTCAGGTGGGAGGGGGGTTCAGGACCTGTGGCAGATCCATGTCAATGTATGGCAAAACCACTACAATACTGTAAAGTAATTAGCCTCCAATTAAAATAAATAAATTTATATTAAAAATAATAAAAATAAAAATTAAGTGATAAAAAAAAAAAGTTGAGCTCCTCAGAATTGATGCTTTTGAACTGTTTGTGTTACAGAAAACTCTTGAAAGTCCCTTGGACTGCAAGGAGATCCAGCTAGTCAATCTTAAAGGAAATCAGTCCTGAATATTCATTGGAAGGACTGATGCTAAAGCTGAAGCTCCAATACTTTGGCCACCTGATGGGAAGAACAGATTCCTTAGAAAAGACCTGATGCTGGGAAAGATCAAAGGCAAGAGAAGCGGACAACAGAGTATGAGATGCTTTGATGGCATCACTGACTTGATGGACATGAGTTTGAGTAAGCTCTGGGAGTTGGTGATGGACAGGGAAGCCTGGCGTGCTGCAGTCCATGGGATTGCAAAGAGTTGGACACGACTGAGCAACTGAGTTGAACTGAACTGAACTGAATAATTATATCAATTAATAAATAATTATAGATAACTGACTCAATGAAACTTAGGAAATTTAGGAAAATAAGAAATAGAGTAAAACAACTGAAATATATTTTTTATTTTTATAGTATAATATAGAATTTATATAATGACAGCGACACTCTACCTCTGTGAACTTCTTTCCCAAAACGAATAACACCAGTATAATCATGATAACAATACCGGATTAATTACAACTGGCAGACATTCCACAAAATACCTAACCAGTGTGTTTCAAAACTGTGAAAGTAAAAGAAAAACAAGAGAAATCTGAGAAATTGTCACAGAGTAGAGAAATCTATGGAGACATGATAGCTAAATGTAATGTCATGTCCTGAAGAGGATCTTGGAACAGAAAAAGAGATTAGGTTAAACAGTAAGGAAATCTGAATAAAAGGTGGTGCTTAGTCAATAATAATGATGTATCAGTACTCTTCTCTTAATTTTAACAAATGTGCTCTACTAGGTAAGATGTTAATAGCAGGGGAATTACATGATGTATAGGATATATTGGAAGACTTGGCACTCTTTATGATTTATCTGTCAATTTCAAACAGTTGTGAAAAATCAAATTTATTTTAAAATTATTATTAAGGACTATCTCAGAACATCATTTTGTGAAGTGATTGGATATACATGAATTTTGTTAGGAAAAATACACCAAACAGTGTCATTTAATCTGTTTTATTTTAAATTAGTTAAAATTTAATTGCACAGGGAAATACTGTGCAATTAACAAATAGTTTAATCTTGCCCACTTTTGTAAATTTTGCGCCCATGCTCAGTCATGTCCACTCTTTCTGTGGGCTCTAGCCTGCCGGGTTCCTCTGACCATGGAGATTCTCCAGGCAAGAATACTGGAGTAGGTTGTCATGCACTCTTCCTGCATCGGCAGACAAATTCTTTACCACTGAGCATTTGGAAGCCCTTTGTAAGTACATGTATGGCTTAAAAGAACAATTAAATAACAGCACGTTGATTCTAAAAAATAATAACAACTTTATATTAACTTTTCTCTGTTAAATCCACTAGTGTGGTTTCTGCCTCCCACCTGAACCGTCATGAACACTAATAAGACTTTGTTATTCTAGCTTTATGATGAGGAAATGGAAGTCCACTGGCCCCAAAATACGATGTCCTTAACGAACATCAGGATTTGAACTTAGATCTGCATGACTCCAGATCATGCAGGAGGAGAAGGGGACGACAGAGGATGAGATGGTTGGATGGCATCACTGACTCGATGGACATGAGTTAGAGTAAGCTCCGGGAGTTGGTGATGGACAGGGAGGCCTGGCGTGCTGCAGTCCATGGGGCCGCAGAGTTGGACACGACTGAGCGGCTGGACAGACTGAACTGAACTGCGTGACTCTAAGAACCGATTCTTTCATCAGCTTCCCTCTCCAGAACTTACTATATACATGGCAGCCCTTCTCCACTGGAAGAAAAAACCCTTCAGAGCTCAGCACTGCTCTCCGCATAGTGCCCAGGAGTGGCAGGTATTCAAGGAATGCTGGAAGGAAGGAAGGAAGAAGTGAAGGTGGGATTGAGGAAGAAAAGTGATTATAAACAGAAAATTGTAATAGAAGATAAAAATGGTAAGTGTTATTCGAATGTACAGAATGCTATAGACTTATTGGCTCAAAGAAGAAATGTTGGAGCTTATTCCTAACATGAATCTTCATAAATTCTGAAAAACAATCAGCCCCCTATTAATTCTTTCCCATTGTCTTTTTCTCATTATTTCCACAACAGTTGGACCTTTTTGTTATCTTTTCCAAATTTCAAGCTTTCTTATTTTTCTCATATTTTTGTCTTTATTGCACTCTCAGTAATTTTTTACATACTCTTCTGTCAATTCGTTAATTCTTCAGCTGTATGAAATCAGCTGTTCAAGCCATGGGTTAAGGTTTTTGGTTTGTTTCTGGGTTTTCTTTTTTTTTTTCTAATGACTGTATTTTTCGTTTTGGTTTCTACTTAGTTATTTTATTATATGACCCTGGTGTTCTTCTAATTTTAGCCATATTAATAATGTTTGCATTCTAGAGGGTACTCAATTGTTCTCCTTTTTGAATTTTGGGAAGCTGAATTGTGCTGGGGTCTTTGGTGGGTTTTCATTTTGTCTGTCTGCTTCGCTTGAATGAGGATTTCTTTGGGATAATTTGCTTTTTTCTTGTTGTATCTCCAGTGCCAAGATCAATGCCTGGCACACAGCCAGCCTTGAGAAATAGATGTTGAATGACTAAATATGGGATTGTTTCATTGTGGGATTTTCATTTTGGTCCATGAGCTCATATTCAGCTGTGTTTTTATGTGGATCTCTTGAGTGGTCCAGTTAAGAATGTGCTTTGTGCTTGCTTCATCCCAGCACCCAAGGACATCACCAGCCCAGGACCACATTTTATTAATAGTTTAATTTGCCAGCTTATGGGGATAGTATGAGTTTAACTTGCAAAGTTGCATGAGAGCTGTAGTAATAACATTTCAGGAGATTTTTTTTTTCTCATGCAGTGTCCAGACAATCAAGCTTTGTAAATATTCTGTATTGAGAGAAATGGAAATAGACATAGATGTGTGTGTGTGTGTGTGTGTGTGTGTGTGTGTGTGTGTGTGTGTGCATGCGTGCACTCAGTCACCTGACTCTTTACAACACTGTGGACTGTAGCCTCCAGGCTCCTCCAACAATGGGATTTTCCAGGCAAGAATTCTGTAGTGTGTTGTTATTTCCTCCTCTAGGGGATCTTTGTGGCCCATGGACCAAACCCATGTCTCCTGCACTGCAGGTGGATTCTTTACAGCTAAACCAACAGGGAAGCCCGTAGGTACACAGATATAGATGATACAGATACAGATAATTGTGGATAGAGCCAGCTGAGTGTCTGGGCTTTATGTGTGGGTCTGATCTCAGTGTCTCCACTTACTGAGACCACTGAGCACCTCTTCACCTCCCTTAGGAGCCCTCACCTGCCACCTTGACTTTTAATTCCTCATCTACTTTTAGCCCCTGGTTTGCTTTCTTAAGCATGCAACTATATGTTCAAAGGCTGCTTCTTATAATGTACCCAGTATTTCTGAGTGGTATATAGTAAGAGGATATAAATTTATCTAATGTGTTATACCGGCTCCTCTGTCCATGGGATTTTCCAGGCAAGAATCCTTCTGGAGAGAGTTTTCCCAACCCAGGGATCAAACCTGTGTCTCCCACATTGCAGGCAGATTCTTTACCATCTGAGCCACCAGGGAAACTTTATAACTTGTTTAACATAAAACTTATCTGTTATAGTGCTTTAGACCTATCAATTTGCTTAAATCTTTTTGTTGAAAATTATTAAAAATTTTTTTCAATGTTATATACAGTAGGCTTATAAAGAAAAAAGAACACCCATGCTCTCATAATTCCTTCAATTGCTGCACTGCAAAGCCAATGAGTTCATCCATTTTAACAGTTTCTTTTGGCATTTCTCTCCACTGTTCTAAGTATACACATTTCTGCTATAATGTTAAATTTATTACCAAAAAAGCCTCACAGACTTGTGAAAAAATTAGGATTAATGCTAAACCATTCAAATGCTAAGGATGTCAAAATATAGAGCATCAGCTAAGACAATAGCAATCCTATCTAGAGGAGTTGCAGGGTTAAATTTCTAGTGGCATTTGCACCCAGGGCGGTGTTCTTGGATCCCCAAAGTTTCATACCCTGGGGCTCATATTCTCTCCTCCAAAATGTCAACACTCAAGGGTATCTGCATCTAAAAGAGACCAGTTTCATTAAGATTAAGCATCTTTCCCAAGGTGTAGGCTTCCTCATCAATCTTTTCCTTTCTTCACAAAGAGATGTCTTTGCAGCCTCTTCATCAATACCCTCTCAGTGTATGCATATGGAAATTGTAATGTTTCTTAGAGCCACTAAAATCTCACAATTTGTTCCCAAAGAAGATATCTGTAGGATCTTCTAGCTTTATTTTTCTCAGTCTTTGTATAATGCTAATATGATCCTCTGAAAATTTGAGAGAGCTTGCCTTTGATAGCTTCAAAATAGCTCCTGAAGGGAATCACCCATGAGCCAAAAAGATACATGGGATTTCCTGGTGGCTCAGATGGTAAAGAATCTGCCTACAACCAGGAGACCTGGGTTTGATCCCTGGGTTGGGAAGATCCCCTTGAGAAGGGAATGGCAAACCACTCCAATATTCTTGCCTGGATTAAACACCGAACACTGTGTGAAAAGGAAAGATGCTACTTCTGCTACTGTTCCACTGCTCACAGCACTTCCCTTCAAACACAGCACCAAGCAATTCTCCAGCCCTCCAGATGTCACCTGGACTTTAACTGCAATTTAACTCACTTCTGAGGCCATCTACTTGGAGTTAGCATCAGGACATCAGATCACACAGGTTGAGGGCTCAGTCCCACAAGACTGACCTCTCCCCAACTTCAGAACCCACCAAGACCAAGTTCTCACCTGTGCTTTTGAATGACTGGCTCAGACTGTTAGCGTAACTGCTTTTACACTCACACATTCATCTCTCTTTCTTCCTCTTACAAGCCACCAAGTTCTAGAACACACATCGTTCATACTTCTAATATCAATATTATATTTATTTTATCTTCTAGACTTTAATTTTTCTTATCTAATAATTTTTAAGTATCTAAAATATGCCAGGTACCACATAGCCATATATGTTTGTGAAAGTGAAAGTGAAAGTCGCTCAGTCGTGTCTGATTCTTCGCAACCCCCTACACAGTTCATGGAACTCTCCAGGCCAGAACAAAGAAGTGGGTAGCCTTCCCCTTCTCCAGAATCTTCCCAACCCAGGGATCGAACCCAGGTCTCCATACTGCAGGCGGATTCTTTACCAGCTGAGCCACAAGGGAAGCAAAGAATAAATGGCAGGTGGTAATGAAAGAGAAATTGCTCAGGCATGTCTGACTCTTTGAGACCCCCATAGTCTCTGGACTGTAGCCTGTCAGGCTCCTCTGTCTGTGGAATTCTCTAGGCCTGAATACTCCAGTGGGTATCCTATCCCTTCTCCAGGGGTTCTTACTGACCCAGGGATCAAACTGGGGTCTCCTGCATCGCAGACAGATTCTTTACCAGCTGAGTTCTATCATTTAATTTTCAAAACTATCCTACAAAAAAGAACAACAACAAAGAAAGCCTGAGAATTTCTCTAAGGCACATCAGAAAGGGGAAATTCATACAATGGCTAGTAAGTGATATTATAAAACCTTGATCTATCAGCTACTACTTTCCCCTTTATATGGGGAACTAAAATGAGATATTTTTTAAGGTTCTAGTCACACATCTATAAACTGAAGGGCAGGGGTTAGAATGAGATTAAAATAAGTCTTGATGTTTGTCTAGCAGGAAAAAAAAAAGGTAGCATTTATTAATACTATTATGGTTATTTTTACTCCCTCTAACTTTCATAAGAATGCTTCATGGAAGATACTATCTTTCTTCTTTTGCAGAAGACAGAGCAGAGTTTATTTCTGAGCTCTCCCTGGAGTTTCAAAGACACCTGAGTTATTACAAGAAGTATGGAATGAATGCTTAGAACACTCTAGGATATACAGACCACTGCAGAGCATACCAAAGGTAAGTCCTACAGATGGCTAAGAAGGGCAGAAGATTAATGCTGTTGTGAAGCCTTCCCTAAGGACAGGCAATGAGGGATGGGAAAGAGATGGAAGACTTGTATACACAAGAATGCACAGTATGAGGCCTAAAAATGCAGTTTCTTACCATCTACATATAACTAATTAATGTATGCTCAGGGGAAAGGATTCTCAACATTACCACCATTTTAAAAAACCAACATGATTATGTAAAGGAAAAAAATCAATTAATTAATTTTAAAAAATAAAATAAAATTACCATACTAAAAAAATAAATAAATAAATAAACTTAGTTGAGCTGTGTCCTTCCACTACTGTCTCTCCATGTTTGGGTTTCCTTTAAAAGAATTCAGTCCATGGAATTTTTAATGTCCATTCTTTTCTTGATGTCCCCTGCCAGTGTTGCATTCTTTTCTATCTTGTGATCTGCTCTGTGATTAGTCTGGTAGTTAATGAGACTATCTGAAAGTGCTGGTATGGGATGCGAGATTTCTTTTCATAGTACTTATCAGGAGCTGAGGACAAGTCTACAGGGAAGAAATTAATTATCTCTGCAGCCAATGCCACTAAAAAAAGGAAAAACCTTCAGGAAGAGTATTTAATTTCTTCTCTTGGTAAACTAGGAGAAACCCTTCACAGGTAGTGAATCAGCTGAGTTGGATGGTAGGAATGACAGATAACTTCTTTTTTTCTTTCCTTTTTTTTAAAATTAATTTTTATTGGAGTATAGTTGATTTACAATGTTGTGTTAATTTCTGCCGTATAGCAAAGTGAATCAGTTATACATAGATCCACTCTATTTTAGATTCTATTCCCTTGTATGTCATTATGGAGTATTGAAATGGAGCGCTCTGTGTTGTAAAATAATGTGTGCCTGCTCAGGCATCTCCTACTCTTTGTGACCCCATGGACCATAACCTGACAGGGTCCTCTGTCCATGGGATGTCCCAGGAAAATACTGGAGTAGTGTGTCCTTCCCTCTTCCAGGGGATCTTCCCAACCCAGGGGTCAAACTCGAGTCTCTTGCATTGGGAGGCAAATTCTTTTACTACTGAGCCACGTGGGAAGCCCTGCTGTACATTAAGTTCTTATTAATCATCTATTTTATATAATAGTGTGTATCGGTACAGGCACTGTGGAAAACAGTGTGGAAGTTTCTTAAAAAACTATAACTAGGGCTACCATATGATCAACAATCCCTCTCCTGGGCACAGACTAGGCATGTGTTAGTTGCTCAGTTGTATCTGACTGTTTGTGACCCTCTGGACTGTAGCCCGTCCTGCTCCGCTGTCCATGGGATTCTCCAGGCAAGAACCCTGGATTGGGTTGCCATGCCCTCTTCCAGGGAATCTTCTCAATCCAGGGATCAAACCCTCTTCTCACGCATCTCCTGCATTGGCAGGTGGGTGCTTTAATACTAGCACCACCTAGGAAGCCTAGGAAAGTCCAACTATTCTGGGTATCATTAATAGTTTCATTTAGCTGCGTAGCTGAGTGCTACAGACCGAGCTGCTTCAGCAAGAAGAATGTATGCTCCCAGTTCTGGAGGCTGGGTGTCTGAGAGCAGGTGCGGGCAGGTTGTTTTCTTCTGTGGCCTGTCTCCTTGGTTTAGCCGTGGGTGACTTCTCCCCCTGTCCACGTGGCCTTTATTCTGTGTGTGTCTATGTCCTAATCTACTCTTCTTATAGGCACACCAGGAAAATTGGATTAGGACTCATCCGTAAGGCCTTCTTTTAACTTAATTACCTCTTTCCCAAACCTGCTTCCAAATATAGTCACACTTCAAGAAATTAGAGCTTAGGACTTTGGCATATGGACCCGGGGGAAGTCCCAGTTCGCCTGGAACATTCTTGTGATACTGTGACTTTGAAGACTCTCAGCACACTGGAATATATTAGAGGTTCTGATCAATCTGGTTGCAAATATATTATTTATCTTTGTCTCTAGCAAACTTATTTGACGATTTTTCGTAACATTCATTAAAATTGCATGGGAAAGATGTTGTAAGGAATAAAATGTTTGAGAAATAACTGCCACCCTGTCCAGACATGCTAGACTCAGATCACTTGGAGTCATGTTATATTCATTCTGATTCTCGATTGAGGAATTTAGTTTACAACAGTTTTATAGCAAGTAAAATCAAAAGCTAGCATCTTTGAAAGGAAAAGTAAATATGTGTACATCACCAAATGAGAGCTCATGTAGGGACCTAGAGATTATCATATTAAATGAAGGAAGTCAGACAGACAAAGATAAATATCATGTGATATCACTTACATTTGGAATCTAAAAAATGATTACAAATGAACTTATTTATGAAACAGAGAAAGACTAACAGATAGAAAACAAACTTATGGTTACCAAAATCAGGAGTGATAAGGAGAAGTGATTTATGAGTTTGGGATTAACATGTATATACTACTGTATATAAAATGGACTTCCAGGTGGCTCAGTGGTAAAGAATTCACCTGCAATGCAGGAGATGCAGGAGACGTGGGTTCAACCTCTGGGCCAGGATTGTTGTGGTTGTTATTGTGGTGGTGATTGTTGTTCAGTAGCTCAGTCTTGTCCAATTCTTTGTGACCCCATGGACTGCAGGATACCAGGCTTCCCTGTCCATCACCAACTCCCAGAGCTTGCTCAAACTCATGTCCATCGAGACAGTAATGCCATCCTCTGTCAGCCCCTTTTCCTCTTGCCCTCAATCTTTACAGCATCAGGGTCTTTTCCAAAGAGTCAGCTCTTCGCATCAGGCGGCCAGTGTATTGAAGACTCAGCTTCAGCCCTTGCCCCAATACCCCAAGTAGCAGACACCTGTCTGCACACACTTGGACCTCAGGACACGGGAACCATCGAGTTGCAAATGTTCAAGGGGGCAAATGTGCTGCTTGTTCCAGCAAGGAACCAGAGCCTGTGCCGTCAACCTCAGGCGGGAGTGAAATTGTCACCTGCCCTCCATCTCCTGTTCCTTACGATTGTTGAGCTCTATCATCTCCCACCTCCTCATCGTCCTCAGCCGGTAACTCTTCTTGCTTGTTCACTCCATCCCACCCGCCATGTGCCAGCTGTTGTACTGCACTACTGCGCTTTTCAAGGGAGTGCACTGTAAGATTTAAAATCTTTTATTTTTTGTGTTTATTTGGTTTTTATGTATTATTTGCCTGAAATGTATTATCAACAGTATTATATAGCCAATTGTGTTAGTTGGGTACCTAGGCTAACTGTGCTGAACTTATGAACAAATTGGACTTAGGAATGTGCTGTCAGAAAGGAACTCCTTGGTATGTAAGGAAATTACTGTATTTAAATATCACCTCGATGATGCCTCTGGTGACACAGCTGTAAAACTGCAGTTGTATCCCTTTTTCCCGAATTGCTCTTTTTCATTGTAAGTTCACAAAGCCTTTCTTGTTTTCTTCATGGCTGTCTCCCCATGACCTAGAACAATGAGCAGCATGAAGCTAGCACTCAGTAAATATTTCTTGAGTGAGCACATTAGTTTGGTTTGTATTACAAAGCTCCTTTCCATTCTGTTTGTTACACTGCTTATCACTCCATTGAGCTTCCCTCATGGCTCAGAGGGTAAAGAGCCTGCCTCCAATGTGGGATACCCCGGTTTGATCCCTGGGTCAGGAAGCTACCCTGGAGAAGGAAATGGCAACCCACTCCAGTATTCTTGCCTGGAGAATCCCATGGACAGAGGAGCCTGCTAGGCTACAGTCTACGGGGTCACAAAGAGTCTGACACTACTGAGTGACTTCACTTTCCCTTTCTTTCACTTTATCACTCTGTTTTACTACCCACTCATTCATTCATTTGCAACAAATGAGCATGTATTATCACATCTGTTGTCACAAGTGAATATCAGATACTCCAATTCTACAGTGGTGAATAAAACAGACAAATCCTAAATGGAGTTTATTGCCAAATAAATTGAAATATATAGAACATTCTTAGTTTCTCTTTGTAAATTGTTTCCTACACAAATAACAGTTAATTTTTGTTTCAAATAAAATACAGCTAACATTGAGAGGGTATAACCTCCTTGCCCTGCAATTTTCTGGGCACATTACCTGCATTCTTCAATTTAATTGTCTCAAAAATCTGTGAAACCTGTAATATTGTTATCTCAACTAATAAATGAAATGCCTGAGGCCAGAAAACATAGAAATCTGCCCATAGTTTGTCAGATCTCATACATGGGCAGTTCAGTTCAGTAGTTCAGTCATGTCCAACTCCTTGCGACCCCATGGACTGCAGCACACCAGGCTTCCCTGTCCATCACTAACCCCCAGAGCTTGCTCAAACTCACGTCCATAGAGTTGGTGATGCCATCCAACCATCTCATCCTCTGTCATCCCCTTCTCTTCCTGCCTTTGATCTGAGTGAGAAAAAAGAATGGTAGAAAGACAGGCAGAGACCACGATACAGATCTTTATAATCATGAACAAGGAGTGTGGGTTTTACACTAAGTGTCAGTAATGGATTTTAGAGGAGAAACAACAAAAGCAAGGGAACAATTAGAAAACCATTGGAATTATCATCCACTAGAGACATAAAAATGTCCTGGTCTAGAATGGAAGCTGTAGAGATGGGGACAAGATTTAAGGGATGTGTTTGAAAAGTTAATCTACAGGATTTGCTGAGAGGATGCATGCTGGGGCTTAGGGAAGCAGGAGAACTCAAGAGAAGCTCCTAGGCTTGAGGTTTGGGTTTACTGGGTAACTGGTGGTGTCTTTGCTCTGATGAGGAAGATTGGAACAGTGAAGGTTTGGAGGAGGGAAGAGAGAAATCTGGGCTTCCCAAGTGGTGATAGTGGTAAAGAACCTGCCTGCCAATGCAGGAGACATAAGAGATGCGGGTTCGATCCCTGGGTTGGGCAGATCCCCTGGAGGAGGGCATGGCAACGCTTTCTAGTAATCTTGCCTGGAGAATCCCATGGACAGAGGAGCTTGGTGGGCCATAATCCACTGAGTCAAAAAGAGTCAGACACGACTGAAGTGACTTAGCATGCACGCATGCAGAGAGAAATCTAGAGTTCATTCTGGGGCTTCAGTTCAGTTCAGTCGCTCAGTCATGTCTGACTCTTTGGGACCCCATGGTTTGGCACACCGGGCTTCCCTGTCCATCGCCAATGCCTGGATCTTGCTCAAACTCATGTGCATCGAGTCAGTGATGCCATCCAACCATCTCATCTTCTATTGTCCCCTTCTCTTCCTGCTGTCAATCTCCCATCATCAGGATCTTTTCTAAAGAGTCAGTTCTTCGCATCAGGTGGCCAAAGTACTGGAGCTTCAGCATCAGTCCTTGCAATGAATATTCAGGATTCATTATTGATTATGAAGTGCCCACTAGCGAGCTGTGTTGGATGGATCCGTCGGACCCTCCCAATGAGCCTCCTTTGTTTCCTTCAGACTCTGCCTCCTGACTGACCATGGCTCAATGGGCCCCGCTGTCTTCCAGTTGTTTTTATCCAATAGAAAGCTCCAGAATCAGACAGCGGAAGGAGAGTGAAAGCAGGGTACGCATGGCCCGGCTCCTTGCCTACACATCTTGCAGGGCAGACTCGTCCCTCTTCCAAAGGCCTCAGCTCCTGCTGGTGATCCCTTCCCCAGCTACCCCTCCATTACTCCATGGAGCC
This sequence comes from Antilocapra americana, assembly GCA_007570785.1. NCBI lineage: Eukaryota > Metazoa > Chordata > Mammalia > Artiodactyla > Antilocapridae > Antilocapra > Antilocapra americana. The sequence continues at coordinate 1,149,104 of ML660770.1, read as the reverse complement.
CCTCGGTTCTCCTCTGAATCTCTCAGGCCTGGAATTTAAGTCTGGCCAAGCCTTTTGGTGGTTTTCCCGAAGCCTGCCTATACCTGTGTCTTTTATTTTTTAAACAAATGCTTAGGTCACCTGAACTGTAATTCTCTTGGTAATCATACACCACCTCTTTGCTGCCAGGCACCTCAGTGAAATGAATGAACTGGAAAAGCCAACAGACACTCAGAGGATGGGGAGTTAGAGAAAGAGGGTTGCTTTTTATCTGACCAAAAGCACACAGGCTTCCTCCCTCTCTTTTTGCTCCCTCAGATCCTCTTACAAAGGCAGTGCCCAGCTATTAGCAGCATTCCCCTTCCAAACTGCCATTTCAAGTCGAGCTGCGAAGTCATTATCTCCTTAATTTGCTCCCCAGGATGCTAGCTGACAAACAAGTAGCACTGGGCAAACAAGATGGAGCTACGCTTTTGTCTGCTTTCTCTTTTAAAATGTATTTTTCTTCTTGAGGGCAATGGCTATATTGACAAATATTGCATTTGGGATGAAGAATGTGCATCAGATTCATCAAGGATTCTGTTACAGCTCCATGGGAGAGGTCAGTTACCCAGCAAAGCACAACGATGGATTTGGTTTCAACAGACCAAGTGTTCAGATTCAAGTGTGAGCTGGCAGGCAGGCAATTAACGTTTTACACAGAGGTATTGGGGTATTAATAACACACTGAATAATAAAAAGCAACCAGAAATCCCCGGTGTTCCTTCCATTGGAAATAGAGCGGCTGAGAGCTGATTTCCAAAGGGGGAAATTCGCTTCTGGGGGCTTTAGATTAATTACATGTGATCTATCTCCCTAATTACCACAGGAAGTGGTAGCTGCTATTATTTAATTGGAACTGTTGTTACTTAATTTATTTTATATTCTGAAAAGCAATTAATGGAGTGAAAAGAGGTAGGCTTGAACTTTTAAAAGCTTTCTCTAGGTTTCCCAGTGCTATATAGTTTTCAAGGCATGATTTATACATTATCTCCTCCAGGATGGATGCCTGGATCCTTGTATCAGAGGCAAACTACTTCCTCTTCTCTGAGTTTCTGTAGAACATTTCCTTAGAACCATAGTGTCTCACCCAGAATTTTCAAACTTTTGTATGTCCCTCTTCTCAGAATTGCAGGATCGTTTGGATCCATAGTTTAAAACCACCAGTGTCAACATTTGCCTGGTTTCTACAGTGTGGTGATGGTGGTCGTGGTGGTTTAGTTGCTCAGTCTTGTCCAACTCTTTGCAAACCCATGGACTGTAGCCCACCAGGCTCCTCCGTTCATGGGGTTTTCCGGGTAAGAGTACTGGAGTGGGTTGTCATTTCTTTCTCCAGGGAATCTTTCCAACTTAGGGATGGAATCAGAGGCTCAGACCCACTTCCCCTGCATTCCAGGCACATTCTTTACACTGGAGAATCTAAATTTTCCAAAGATTTCTTCTGCATGCATCTTTCTTCTCTGGCAGTTGCAGAAAACCCTTATTCTAGTTGGTAGAATGTCCAGATTAACTCCTCTTTTGAGACTTAGCAAATCCAGAATTTTTGAAAGGTTAGAAGCTGGTAGAAATCTCATAGATTTGCTAGTCCAAATCCTTCACTCTCCTAATGAGAAAATAGAAACAGGGTAGAAAGCAAAAATGAACCACCCTGGAGTTCTTGAGCTCAGTAGCAGAGCCTGGATTCCAGCAACAAGTTCTCATTCCCAAACTGAGCTTCTTTCTCCTACCTAAAAAGTACTTACTCATTGATAAAAGTCATGATGGAAGAAGTTCAGGTCAGTGCTTCTTGAACTTTAATAGACACGCAACTCTCAGAGAGCTCTGTGCCAGTAATGCAAACTGGTGAGACCTGTGACTCTTCATTTACAACAAGCTCACAGGTGATGCTGATACCACTGGTCTTCTGACCAGTCTTTGAATAACTAAGACTTAGAAAAGGTTCATGCAGGTTTGAATAAGGTGACTCCAACATAAGACAACAATGTCTCAATCCATCTTTTGTGCTTTTCTCCATAATCCCTTTCTCCTTCTTCCAGCAGAAGCACCCGATTGTCATCCAGCCAGTCTCTCATTCCTCACCACACACCATCAGTCCAGTGTTATGAGATCTGTCCAAGCCTTTCCCACATCTCAGTTCTAGCGTGTGCTTGCAGTCCAGGAATGGTCTTGTGATTCAGGAGTAAGCTTCTAGCTCAGGTGTAGTCTCCTGATTGCTGGTGTGGGTTTATGATCCAGATGCGAACTTAGGATCAAGGCATAGACTTGTGGTCCAGGAGTGGTCTTGTGTTTCAGGTATGAGCTTGTGGTTCAGATGAGAATTTGTGATCTCAAATGCGGACTTGTGTTTCAAGCTTGGCCAGCGAGTATGCTCTATCCACCTGGCCCTGGGCCATGCTGATTATATTAACAATGGGCCTAAGATAGAAGCCCTGCAAATCAGAGACTTCCCCAAGTTTGCTAGTATTATTGAGACACAGATAATCTCTTTTTGCTGGACTCATTGAGAAAGCAAACCTGGAGACCCAGAATCCATTATATTCTTTAAAACAGCTGCCTGAAAGGCAAACTGATGTCTAGGAAGATCAATCTAGAGACAGAGAATAACGTCTGTCTCTAGCCTCCAGCTGGATGTGAGGCTAGGGCAACCACCTGGCCTTTTCTACTTCATGAGCTAATGAAATTCCTAGTTTTGCTTCTGTTACTTGCAACCAGAAGAGTCTTGGTTAATCCAGTTCATATTGGGGAGGAAATGGAAGCAATGACAAATTTTATTTTCTTGGGTATCAAAATCACTGTGGAGAGTGACTGCAGCCATGAAATCAAAAGATGCTTGCCCTTTGGAAGGACATCTATGACAAACCTAGACAGTGTATTAAAAAGCAGAGATACTCTTTGCCTACAAAGGTACATATTGTCAAAACAATGGTTTTTCCAGTAGTCATGCGTGGATATGAGAGTTGGACCTTAAAGAAGGGTGACCACCAAGGAATTGATGCTTTTGAACTGTGGTGTTGGAGAAGACTCCTGAGAGTCCCTTGGACCATAGGGAGATCAAACCAGTCAATCCTAAAGGAAATCAACCCTGAGTATTCACTGGAACGGCTTATACTGAAGCTGAAGCTCCAATACTTTGGCCACCTGATACAAAGAGATGACTCGTTGAAAAGGGCCCTGCTGCTGGGAAATATGGAAGACAAAAGGAGAGGGGGGAAGTAGAGGTTGAGATGTTTAAATAGCATCACTGGCTCAATGGACATGAATTTGAGAAAACTCCTGGAAATAGTGAAGGACAGAGGAGCCTGGCATGTTTACATTTAACACACATACACAAACACATGGACATTTTGGAGGTGATGGATCTATCTGTCACCTTAATACACTGGTGATGTTCTTGCTGGGGAATGCATATGTCCAAATTAAATTGTGTTCATTAAATATGTGTGACTTTTTGTACATAAAATGTACCTCAACAAAGTTGTTAAAAAGAATAATGGAATGCTTTCCTACTCAATGTCTGTTTTATTTTCCTTTCCAATTCATTTTTCACACAGCTGCCAGAGGACTATTATAAAATGTAAATTATGGAGAAGGAAATGGCAACCCACTTCAGTATTCTTGCCTGGGAAATCCCATGAACAGAGGAGCCTGTCAGGATACAATCCACAGGGTCGAAGAAGAGTTGGAAACGATTTAACAACTGAACAAAAATAGCAGTGGGAAAGCCTGGTGCAAATTAATCCACATAGAATACTCTCAAAGTTACAATATAGAAGAAATGTTGCAAACTTTAAACATACATTGTCCTTATCAATAGCATATTTTAAAAATTATTCTCTTTAGTGTGGAATTCTACTTATTTTTGCAAGTAAATATTTTGATAATTCTGTATGTACTCTTCAGGCAATCATTCCTAAATTTAATAGGTAATTTTATCCTTTACTCAGTAAAATTGTTATATTTTTATTTTAAAGGCTCTTTGATCCACGGGTAATAGAAGTATATTTCTGATATGTTAAATGTGTTTAATTTTTACATAATTTTGCAATTTTCCTATAAATAAGGGAACACTGAAAAATGACATTTAGTAGTTGTTTATTGTGCTGGCCTTCCATGGCAAGTATTCAACATTCCTGATATATTTTATATATATATATATATATATATATATATATA